>JAGDQP010040854.1:0-17136 GCA_022664845.1 Lepisma saccharinum | reverse complement strand
TTCTTTTCGTTCACCGTTTCCCATCGCTATACTGAAGAATACCGAATTAACGAAATCTAATATAACCTAACCAAATCTCTGTATTTTGATTAAGCTTTAAAATTGTTTTCTGCAAACTATTTTACTTTAATTTATGTGACAGTTAAAGTCCATACTAAATTCAGTTGTAAGATCGATACAACCTGTGTTTACCATGTACCGGTAAAATTATGCGCTTTGAGTATACTTGGTTAAATTACGGTTAGGTTAAGTGTAGTCTATTTTGGGAAATAATTTCTTTCTGAAACCTGTTTAAAAATTCAGATATGTGTAAAAGTATGTTCAGTGATGCAGCGATATATTCTTATTGTGTTCTTAAGATTGAATTTTGTGTAACCTAAGGTTTCGATTCTACACGTAGAAATTGCAAAATGTTGAAATTTTTTCTTCGAGTAAAAATGTATGAACTTTGGAGATGCTATAACTTCATTATGAGCTCCTTCTTGACGTTGAGCGATCTTGTAATGTTTCGTTTGTTTTTGGAGTATATAATCTGTAGAAATGATAACAATTTACTGGGAAAAATGATGCCAGTTGTTATTTTGAAAAATATTTTTTCCAGTCAAATTTGTAATAGCCAATATACATGAAATTTCTATTGAATCAAACAGAACACTCTCCTATAAAGGAAATAAACTCCGTTTTTTCCCAGTACTTGAGGTGTAAACTTGTCATTTGAAAAGTAGTTATATTATTTAAACTCTGCTAAGTAGTGCTACTATGTTGAAAAGGTTTGTAGCGACTCCCGATCGGATTGTCGAGACATATCTTGTACAGGTATATGGTTTAATGTTTTCACTGTTCTACACCTGGTAGTTTTTTAGTTATTTCCAATGGACAGCGTTGATGACGCAATACTATTCCTGTAACAATAAGATATTGTAGCTCCCAAACCATACAAAATATCGAAAAATTTTCCTCTAAAAGTTGTTTTGTTTTCAATACTGATTCCAAAAATGTAAAAAGTTACCCCAGTTTCCATTTGAAATTTTCAACTTGACCCCTCTCATATGTATTTCCGGTACGTCTGATTCCCCGAATACGCTAGTTGAATTCTCCATATGAACTTTTATCACAAATTTTTTTTGTTCCACTTCTCTAGTGCACTCCATAACGAAATGGTCCTATGGTGCCGGACTTTTGAATCACCCTGTATATAGAAACATGCCGCACAGCGAAGACAAGCGTAAAAATCTGACGAGTAATACTATTCAAATGGACACTCTGATCTAGAAGATATATATTTAAAGTCAGCATGCGAAACTGAGTTTGTTTGTCACAGATTAGGTGTCATTCGCCAGAGATTGAAGAGAAATTGGCGGGAAAAGTTATTAATAGCATTATTTGCAGTATGCCACTTATGAATGCCTCTCGTTATGCAGTATACCTCTCATTTACAAACACAGAACATGAGAATTTCCAAATGATGCGCTGATTCAAAGTACCAGACCATATGAATGTTACTTGATGTTTGAATTCTCTGCTTCCTGTTTGAAATTATACCTCGATGTTTTAGTAGGCACTTTCACGAACTACAGCTTCTTTACTGTCGAAGAGTGTTCAGAATAACTCCAATCTCGCAATTTGTTATTTGGTGATTAGGGAGGGTGCACACTTTTTACCTTTGTCTCCATAACTGGGGTTCAGCCAGGAATTTCAGTTTGGAGGGTGTAAAGTGAATATTGAGAAGGAGTAAGTTAAGCTTTTGGACTTTTTCTAACGAGCTTTGACCGTAAAGAAAATTAAAGATGGGGTGCGCTCGAGAATTGGGAGCATGAAACCCCCAACAGGGGGACCTGGCAGAATCACTGCTCCATAATGGAGCAGTTTTATTGTACATATATCTATGGAACAATAATAATATTTCCAGTATTTATTTACAGTAATAGTGTTTCTCTAGAAGTAACAGATAAGTTTCATATAGTAGTCTTGGTTCTTCCGTGAAGACTGTCTCGCCAAAGTACGCAATCACGGTTCTTAAGGCGGCTTTTCATGTACGCACTAGCCGGGTGCTTGGCTTACAATTTGGCAGACTAGCCAATAGAAATACTTGAACACATATTTCTATTGTCTACTCAGTCAAATCGCAAGTGAAGTACGCGGCTAGAGCTTACATGCCAAAGGGCCTTACAGTGCTCCAGTACCTCAGGTGGTAGAGCATCGGATCGTTGTTCAATTGCCGCCCAGATCAACTTTTCTATCCTTTCTTTCAGAATAACATTACGTTTTCTTGTTACTTCTTATAAGTGAATACTTCCTAATGCTTTTTCTTTTCATTTTCAACAATGTATACATGCTTGACGGACATTCAATGCCTAGCAAACTTTAGGGTGAGCAAACATATTCGGCTGACTTTTCATGTACGCGCTAGACGTGTGCTGTGCTGACAATTTCTATGAGCAGCTATTAAAAAACTTAAACACGTATTTCTATTGGCTACTCAGCCAAATCGGAGCACAGCATGTGGTTAGCACGTGCATGAAAAGCCGGTCAGAGTGGTGCGGTTAGTTTTTCCTTATCACTCACTTCCTTCTGACGTCACTTTCGAGATTTACTTCAGCGTTACTTTGAACTATAACTAGAATGTGAAGCTTCTAAAAAATGTTCTGACGTAGCAGGGAAAGGAGTTAGGAAAATGATGGGCGGATTCCAATCCACGACATGGGAACAAAAATACAAAAATCACGCACCCAAAGAATCTCTACTACGACGTCTAGTCTCTATACTCTTCAATTCAGGCCAGAAGTTGCACCGCTGCGTTTTCTACCTTTCTTTTCTACAGGAATTCTGCCAGAATTTATATAACAATAAGGTAGTGCTATGACTGTTGATATGGTGGTAATAGTCTGTTGGTCACCTTTAATATTTACTACAATCTAAAATCCAATGTTGGTCATAAAACCCATCATCTTAAGCTAGATTTTTATGGGAAATTCATTGGTGAAATCAGTTTTTCAGTATGTCTAACTAATTGGTTGCTTTGCAATGAATTTTTAAATGTGCGTAAGAAAATTAGGGTAAAATGCTTTAATGTAAGGATTTTGTTGTTTCAGTTCATTGTTCCAATATAACAATTTAAGTTTCATATGTTATACACAACATGTTCGTTGTGAGCCATACAAAGTTTTAAATGTTTGTGTAAATCAGCATGAACGTGGTGAAATGAGTCTGGGGGTGATCTTTGGGAAAACTTCAAGATTATTATTCTTATCTTGAGGTAACATATGTCATAAATTTTGTGTTAACAAACCATGGTTTTCAGATGGTTCAACATATAATATTCAAGAAATGTAAAATCTGCTAATATAACCAGTCGCTTATTGGATCCTCGGCGTCCCATCCAATGTCTCGAGAACTGATGACCTAACTCTAGTCGCTTTACAGAAAGTTCCAGAGCAAACCATCTTTCCGTGATGGCACTATACCACGAAGAATACAAATACTGATACATCGTCACTCTGCATTCGTCACCTCTTTTCAGGTTGGTCCTTACTTTTGACTCAACTGTACATTGAAAATAATACAATGGCATTCATACCTCTTATAATAAATTCTAAAAGTTTCCTTCATCAATATCGAGACATTGATGTGCTCACCTGATCTTGTTTTAATCAATACAACGTAATTCCACACATTAACCCGAAGCGTACCGGTTTTATGTAGCGTATCTGTAATATTATTACTTTAAAGCTTTTAAAACCAGTTAAGTATGAAAAACGTTTTATTTTCTTTTAAAATACGACATGGAGTACATATTTAATAGTTTCTATTGTTGTATTAAGACGGCGCTGGAAGGAGTAGAAACTTTCCCTAAAAGCTGTTCCAGCTCAGCCCACTGACGACCTTTCCTGGTGAAAATAAAAGAAGAGCAGTGTTTCCGCCAGAACCTCCTGTGATGGTATCATCCTCAAATTCTCCAGAACACCCCAACTTTAATTTTTTTAAGTCAAAACTAGATAGAAAACGTTCAAATCTCCACTTAGACACCCTCCTAATTTTGACTTCATGCCCCCCAAACTGAAAATCCTGGAAGAATCCTTGAAGCAAAGAAAACGGCACAATTCCAATCAGGACTGTAGTCGAGGGTATGCAGAGGTTTCCATATCCTCTGGTAAACTTTACACATTAGCGTATAAGCCATATACCTTCTGCTAAGATGTGTATACAATCTACTTTCGTTTATTTTATTTATTTAATTTGGCTATTACTGCAGTGAAATTATTACTGTCAAATTCGTTTGGTTCCACGCGTAAAGTAACAAGATGTTCAGAAGGTCAAGAGGATACAAATACATTATGTACCTTAGAATTTTATCGCCATCTTTTGGCTACTATCATTATAATGTAGAAACCTGCGCATGTGTACATGCAGTTAATTTGAGAAAACCTTTTGCTAGTTTGGTCAGTCGTAGGGCTACTGGGCTATAACATACGTCCCAGTTTAGCTCAGGCTTTCATGTTCTGTCCGGGCTAGCGCCAATAAATTATCGATTTTCGTCTGAGAATCGCAGATATAATTGCAATTATCATTTATACTTATAAGTTCAAGGTGATTCGGCAAAAGGCGCAAGTCTATGAAATATTTTTTTTCGCACTGTGATCTAAAGACAGACCCAACTGCTAACAGACTGAGTTCTAGGGTAGCGCAAAGTTAATTAGGGTGCCGTTTAGTCTGTTTTTGGAGGTCGTAGCTCAAAAGGTTTATTTTAGCGTAGTTCAGAATTTAAATCTAGAAAAACACAAGTGGTAATTAAAGGAAACAAAAATATACATTTTTGGAAATGCCGGAGCATCACAACGACAGCGAAACTTTGGATCATATCTTTAACGCATATACATACTGAATATGAAAACAAAATATCAATATTAAAGTGACAAATAGCTCCAAATACCAGAATAAACCAACTTGAATTATGCACCAAAATTGTTCTTAGAGAAAAACAACTCACCCCAACTTCAAAGCTGTTATTCAAATGTGTGTTGTTAATTTTATCAGTTCGCACTCCCCACACGAAGAATTTCAGAAAGTAGCACTGAGTTTGCAGGTTCACAATTTGAGTATGATCTAATCATGTTTGGACAAAATATTTAAAGTTCGGAATTTTAACTAAGTTTAAAACAGTTGTTGCTCTGGAGATGATTGGTGTTGGCTTCTTCAGAAACTTAGAGTAAGGCTGGAGTAAGACTGGAGAAAGCCTGAAGTAAGACTGAGGCAAGAAGGAAGGTGGAAGGGATTTTATAGAAATTTGTTACTAGTTGAAGGAGCTGATATAATTTAGGATTGAGAAAAACATGAAGTTTTCCAAGGTAATGTGTATCTCATTTTAAGAAAACACTTGTCCGGCTGGCGTGCGGGTGCGGAAAATACCATCATTTGAAAACCCTAATAATTTTTGCTCGGCACGTTTATTCTCACTGTCAAGGAATCTGTCTGTTATATAACTATTAACGTCTAGTTCTGATGGGAGCCAAGATTACATCTCACACTTGTTTACGCTGCAGGTGTTCTCTTATAAAATTAAAAATTGTCTTGGATTGACGATGACATTGAGTTGCTATTTATCCTTGAGTCTGGTGTTTATTGGAGCTTAAAAATACAAGAATAATTCTTTTCCTAGCATTACAAACAAATGGTCCAAAACTTACCACTGTCGTGATCTGAGCCTCGGGACATTTCATTTTATTCAAGATATCTACTAACTAAATACAACGTTCTTAATATATAAAATGGAAATTAATGAAATTCTCAAAATTAATAAAGTCTGGTATACGACACAACTCTGTGGGCCCCTTTCGAAATCACATGGATTTTAATTATACAATTTTATGTGTAAGTAGCAGGATTTGGGACACTCTTTTTGACCCAGATATTAGCAACTCTGTACAACATGAGACTCTGTTACAGTGCAAAAAAATCATTTCATGGACTTGGTCCCTATCCTGAATCACGTCTTCAATTGCATTACCTACGACATTTATCACTTTCTACGCGTAATAGTAATACCAATAAAACTAGGTTTTCTTCTATAGAAGACTACATGCAATTTTCCTTTAACACAAAGGAGTACTATAATGTTTCTAGAGTAGATTTTGAAGCAGTGAAACAATATAGCGATTTGCCTGATGTTCTGCAATCGTTCCGAATTACCTATGTTTATGGATATATTTAATATGTCCGGGGTTGGCCTCTAAAACATATGGCAGTGCTAGTCTGTGATGGATCCAGGATTTTCATGAAGATCTGAGCAGGTGGATTAAACCAATAAGATTATCGATATTTTTCTCCAAATGATTTTTCTATGTATCATATCTCTCCTCATATCGCTAAGTGTTATGACGGAATATGACTCCACTGTCCCTCAAACTAATGTTTCTAGATAAATTAGATTTGTCTGAAAACAAATCGAAGATTTTTTTCTGAGAAAAAATGTTGAAATAATGCTATAAAATAGTGTTTTCCTTGAGAAGAGCGTTCCCGCACTCCCGCTCTGAAACCGCCACTGAGTTTGGTTGGTCTCTTTGTTTAAGTCTTGAATTATATGACATTTGACTTATGTTTTAAAAAACTATGTAGAAGTTTGACTTAACATGACTTACTCTTAGATTTCGATGTATGGAGTTCCCATTAAACTAGATATTGTATATTTTCCAACGTACTCGTATAGAGCAAGTAAGGCTTGTATGATATAATTGCACGTGGTTGTTTGATGTTCTGTAGTTGTGCGAAAAATCTCAACTATCCTTTGGTTTTTCTTCTGTCAATGTAACAAATTATGCATAAAACTTCGTTGTTATCGCCTCGCTGAAATACAATCAAAGCATCTAGCGTTTTTAATTTTTGTTTTTGTAAAATTAAATTATTTTATCCTTATATTTAATGTAAGCACAAATAAAAAAATAATGGAAACATGGTCTTCACTTAAAAATGTATAAAATTTGCGTATACCCTGCAAAGTTTTGGGACTACAGTACTGATTCTTAAATGAAAGCGAATCGTGGTGATACCCATAAACTTCCTTACTGCAGAATGATGTATGGTATTCTTTCATATAAAAATATAAAATAACAATGTGTGAGTGAATCATCCTATCTGACTACGAATCGAGAACCCGGATTCAAATCCCGACCAGGATACTTGGGACTTTTCAGTGTTCCCATATCGGACGCTCTGAGATGCACTCAGTCTCCTGTAAAATTGAGTATCAGAGTGTCCTTGGCATCCCTGGGCACCTTGGGAGGTAAAGGCGGTCGAGCGTGGAACTGACTACCCCATCTCAGTTCGTGCCGTAGGTCGAGAATATGTGGAGTACTACCTCTACATCCCCCATGCGTCGTTCACAGGGGATAGATTTTTACTTTTTATATACGTCTTTATATATATAAAGAGCCCAAGTCCTTGAAATGATCTTTTTCAGGAGACAAGAAAAACGTTGTAACAGTGGTACCGTGGAAGTTAGCAAAGTACTTTTGTTTGAATAAATGTCATTGTGTTCTCAACACAGCTGAAGAGAATTTTGCAAATTGTACTACATATACATGTAGAATTAATTGCTGAAAATTAATTTTTTGTCCCTTCTCCGAATCACAACTGCCGATTTGAATTCCAACTTTGCCTTTTGAACACATCAAGACTGTTTTGGAATAAAAATGCAAAAATTCAATCAAGACTGGTATAACCTGTAATGGTAGCCACTCAAACTAACAGACATCAGTGTTATCTGGCGGTACCCAACACAAATCATTGATCACAACATCTCTACACATTTCTTAGATTACACGTAGTGCATCTTAGAAAGCTGGAACTCCGTAAAATTCGATTAAATTGCATTTTGAATTTAATAAACGTCATGGCTTTTATAACATCGCTTGGCTGACGTACTAGTGGATCACAAAATCCGGCTGTAGCTCAGTTAGAAGAGCGTTTCCGTAGCATTCAGAAGGTCGTGGATTCGATACCAGCGGCCGACCACCCTGAGTTTTTTCTCAGTGACATCTGGTATCTTGAGCTTATGCTCTGGCCGACTCCTTCTCCATCATTTTCCCTACCCTATCCCGGCCTGAGTAATAATGCCTAAAGGTCATAACTAAAATTCAAAGTTCAGTTATCAGCATTCTATAGTCACAAATGTGGGACTTGGGCCACTTTTTCATAAACCATGGATTTTAATGATACATTTTCATGTGGAAACAGAGAGAGTTGGGACCTTCTTTTTGGCGCAGATATCAGCAGCTATGTAAAGCACCGAAATCAGCAAAAAAAAACAAAAACAAAAAAAAAAACAGAATTGGTCAAATGTGGACTTGAGGCTCTTTTCTGAATCAGGTCTTCATGTAACAGTTTGAGAAACGTGTTTTTTTTTTTTCAATTTAGACACAAAGTCCATGTTTGAAAGTTGTGACAAACGCATTTTAAAGTGTAAACAATACAATTTAAATTTATTTTTGGTCATTAGGTATAATTAATTCAGACTGCTAAAAAATGCCTAAAGAACAAAAAGGAAAATAAAATACAAGTGCTTACGCTTTAAAATGTGTGTTTTGTAAAAACTTTAAAAAATGGACTTTTTGATTGTTCTTTCCGTGTACCTTTTATTTCTTCATAGATTATTTTTCTTTACTTTTCCGGAAAAGAAACTCATAATAATTTACAAGTTGCATGAAACATTGTCCAGTTAGAAATGTCACAAGTTAAGTGAACCCAGTTTATGAAGCACAATTTTGTAGTCCCTACACTTTCCATTCTGGCTTCGTCCCTGGTTCGTTGTACACAATAGTCATTGTGTACACGATAGTGAACATGAATTTTAAGGCACAATGAAAACCTTTCCTATGCCATTTTTGTATTTAAATCTTTATAATTCTTAACTAAATACAAATGATACTATGGTAAAATTATTCTTTCATTTTTTTTACTGACTGCCATGTAAATAAAACACTATCGTGTGAATAAAGCACCATAGAACTCTTTAGAGAAAAGTGAACCTTTACTCATTCAAAGGCCCTTAGGCCTCAGAACAGGGAGTAATTTCACAAGCTAAGTTTACTGTCAACACAGCCTTCTCTTTCCATTATTTCGAGTAAATACGAAACGTTCATATTTCCTCACAGTCTGGCAACTGTGCTTTTGTGCTACCGTGTTTTGTTTCTCTTGTCATGATGTTTTGGATGCAGTTGAAACTAGTTTTGTTGACAAAAGCTCATGCATGCACAAAGTACTTTGTAATGTACTCGAGAACTTCCGTATATGGATGGGTGGTCGGTAACAGTTAGAGTGTAATGTGTGTTCAGTTTGATGCAGCGAGGGACATAAAACACCTTACGCTGCCACGTTTCTGAATGTTAACATCGATGTGAGTGTTTTCATCAAATAGCTTTTCCCTATCCTAATTTTTCCAGTGCTTGAATATGTATCAAAGCCACACACGTAAATGTATACAAAGAGACATATTATCACTTAACCAAAGGGATTACGGAAACTTGTTTAGAACTCTGTGTTTGGTACAGAATGTTAAAATGGATCCGACTGGGAGATTAGAATATCCCGAGAGTGTCAATCTCCAATATTCAGAATCTCGATCTAAATCAGAGATTCAAAGCTTTTGATCTAGATTTGGATATTTACATACTCGTTTGCTATCCGGATACTCTTGATCCTGAACTATTTATCAACGATCTAGAAGTTTCTATCAGATGTTGAGATATTCCGATCTACATTCGAGCTCCTGATATCTCATGATGGTTAGGAGAAGGTTATTTCTACATAATTAAAATATTGATATACTAATGAAGTTAAACATATACTATTAATTAAGCAATACAAAAAGGAGAAAAACCTTGATTTTGCAAGCTGATAAATTTTGTTTCAGGTCTTGCAGTCTTTTAAATTCTGAGTGTGCATACGAAGAGCAGTCTGACGTTGAATGACCTGTTTTTTTTTTCGATTTTTAAAAATTGTAGAGAGAAAAACAATATTATTATTTTGGAAATTAGGCGCGGTGATGGTTATAAAATTGTGTGATATGAGGTTAAAAATATTTTTAAGAATTCATTTTTAGGCGACTGAGATTTCAGCGAATTATGATGTCATAAATTGGGTCATCAAACAACTCAGCTAGAATTTAATTCTTTAAACGTTTTTAACTTCATATCACATAACCATTACTTTTCAAAATTGTAATTTTCCTTTTCGTCTTTCTATAATATTCAAAAATCGAAAAAAGGTGTGGCACCATGAAAAGGAGCATTATCATCATCTGATTTCTACATATACCCTCCTTGATGTATAAATAATTTAAATCACAAACGATGAAACGTTCTCCGTATATCCCACATGTGCACTCCAAGTTTCGAAAAATCCCTTGGAAGTTACTACGTAACGAAGAACAGAATTACGAACGTCCATGTGGGCAAATCAATTACAAACTTTAGGAAAACCGTAGGTACACGAAACATCCGTAAACGGGGCAAATTAAAATAACTTGAATAGAAAGCCATACTATTTCACTTTTATACACGATGTATTTCTTTCGTTTGGAAACTACGAAGTATAATAGCGTTCAGGTTCGCATTGTCTATTTATACTTCCAAACGAATAAGCGATCAACATTATTTTGTATATTATTTGTTTAAAACTAAATAACATTTCGAGAAAAAAAGAAAAATATAATGAAGTGCTCTTTCTATTAAAGATTTTTTAAAATTGGTCCCCTTTACACGCGTTTCCTGTACTCCACTATATTCCTAAATATGCTAGTTAAAATGATACAATAGTTAGGGGAAAGTTGGACAAAACGGACAGATGAACCTTTACTTGACTATAGCGTGTATAACAAAGAACTAACCATATATTTGTTTTTTGCTTCAACGAGATTTTGAATTCTTCTATTACACAGGGATATAGTTCGATATTTCATTTCTCTTTTTGTTTCTTCTGGAAATTGAATTTTCCCCAAAATTTCTCTTTGTTACGAATTGTCCAACTTGTATGATAAAATGGGGTAGAAATTTAAATCAACAGTAAATTTCATTACATGTCGAAAACCATTAACAAAAACCTATAATCTCTGTTTTACAATACAGAAGCGATAAGAACAGTGATAATAATAACATAAGATTTCAATAAATAAACCACTGTGAAAGATAATTGAAAAATGTAATTTCTGTTTTGATAAGTTATACAAGAACTGCAAAAGAAGTTTAAACACTTCCAAAACAATACCTCTTTCTATCGTTATGTAGAAACATTTTTAATTCTTTCGGAAAATACCTATTTAGAATCACGATATAAACAGCGAGCCCTATTTTGCACATTAGCTTGCCTCCCCATTTTGTTCTACTGCATAAGTTTGAAGATTTCAAAACGACTGCTCAACAAGCTTCACAATGACAAATAAACTACCACGATATTGCAGCTGAGCTGATTAAGGCTTTCACTTACATGGTTCGATTCTATCCTAGTTCTCTACAACCAGTTTTCTTACAATACTTTCCCATAATACTGTGTACCAATACCGTTTGTCAAAATACTCCTTAGTTCACATCTCTATACATTTAAAGTACACAGAGGTGATTACAACGGTAACCCTTTGCAGGTGTGTTAATAGTACTTACAATGTACAACAAGTGTTCAGTTTTTTTTACAGTGAACACGAAGACTTTTTTTTCTATCTACTTACAAAAGAAAAAAAAACGTTAAAATAGAAGAGGAAGATGGACAGTGTGAAAAAAGAAGTGGAGAAGTCCCAAACTCTGCTGGCGCGAAAGCCTCGAGAACAAAAGTTCGTAATTGGAGTCGAAGGGAGAAAGGAGCCTTTTCCATAGCGAATGTCGTGGGAGCTTGAATAGAGAGAAACCGCCAATAAGGCAGTGCACTTATCGCTGCGGAAATTGCGAATTCCCAGATGCTTTTCACTCACTATCTCTCTCTCTCTCTCTCTCTCTCTCTCTCTCTCTCTCTCTCTCTCTCTTTCTCTATGTCTCTCCTTTTCCTTGACTCTTCGGCTGCATCGACGAAGGAACAGAATAGAAGTGCTTGCTGATTGCTTTGTAGTTTTTCGCTATGGAAGTTGGAAGAGCAGTGTTGCCATAAGCAACTAGTGTTTCCATAGCCACCTTCAACGCTTGTGTTAATAAGATTTCATTCATAACATCGGACGTTCATTGGATCGTCCATAACATATACTACAACGACTTTTAGGTATTTACGAAAATTATGGACATCATCTACAAGTGGGTGTCTGTTTGAATTTTTATTTAATTTATACCTTTTAAGCATCTTTGCTATAGCTTGGGATAGGGAAGAGGAAAGGATGTGGAAAGAAATCGGCCTTCGCCTTATTGAAGGTACTATCTCAACATTTGTCTGGTGTGATCGAGGGAAACCAGGCAAACTCTGAGTCAGCATGGCCAACACCGGGAATCACACCCAGGTCTTCCCGAATTTTAACCCAAGGTTTACCATTAAGTCACTGCTGCTTAGTAAGTGGGCCTCTGTGTGAGGTACACTATGGACTTCCAATTCACGTTGAAAAATCATCTACGTTCATGTGAAGTTGGATATGGGTGTATACATCTAAAGTAGTTTATATACATATATATAAAAAAATAATACCTTACTGGCGGGTGATTCAAATTATAAAATTAGTCTTGTGCACCCGCTGTCCTATAAGACGTCGAACCAATTAATCTAGAAACAGATTGCATTATAATCACAGTTTTTTCAACTTGAATAACACCCGGAATCACTTACGTTTATCATATATGATTCTAAAGTCAATTTGGAAACTGGTGGCCACACCATGCCTGACGCACGGAAACCCCAGATGCCAAACAACCCCACAACACAGCCTTGTGCTCCTGCATGCGCCTCTGTCGATGACCTGGTGTATGTCTTTATATTCTTAGAAGTGCGAGAGGTCATCCACACAAATAACTTGGTAACTACACTCAAGAAAATTTGTGGTAAGTAATAAATCAAGAGGCAAAGAACTAAACCTATTGATGACATTTGCTTCCTGAAAATCTGTTGAGTAACTGCTCTGAATATATACGCTGAGATAGGTAAATATAGTAAATGGGTAGAGGAGTAAACTCGTGTATATAATATATTTTACCATTACATATTAGCGAGCGCTTGGTTTGAAAGACGTAAAACCATTCTATTTTCCTTAATGTGGTTCAAAACATTATAGCAAAAGATATCATTAGAATATATTTCCCTATTTGCCGATAAATATCACTATAATTCTCCATCAAACTGACGCAAAGAACTTCGGAAATCAATCAATCGAAGAGGGTGCAGTTCAAGACATCAGGAAAATAACGTCCTTTGTCCATTTTCTTGATTTTACAGGAGAACGTTTTGAAAGTCAATAATCGGCATTATGAGTACCTGTACATCAAATAAAGATTTGCTTTTAACAGATGGGTTATGTATATTAGGGTGGTTCGAAAAAACACTTTTCCCGCATTCGTTTGATGGTAGTGCGGGAACGTTACTCACTGTTATCAGTATGTTAAGTAAAAATATGAGATTCTTCGGTCAATGTTTAAACTTGCCGCACCGCATTTGAAGTTTTAGTGGCTCTTGGCATGCAACCTGCACGACAGAACGCAAAGAAATTTGTCTGACGGCGACGTTAGGTAGAATTTTGACATTTTCTGTTTCGATACACTTAATTGGAAGTATTTAGAACACAATAACTACGTTTTCATTTTGAATGATGTGGTAATGAAGTTAAATATGATTATTTTAGATAATTTCGCCGTGTTGAGGCGAAAGTATCGTGATGATTTTAGTTGTAAAGTCTTTCTTTTTCTTTGCTGCAAGTATATGTGCTATTTTTCCGTGAAGCTGAAGCTCTTCGCTTCTTTTGGCTTCTACTAGCCGAAAGAACCGGAACTCTCCTCGTGGAGGTGGCTGTAGTGGGTGCAGAAAGAACTATTGGCCTTAGTTTCTTGTTACGGAGATCCTATGAACAGTTTCCGTTGGAAACTGATCGGCAAATGTCGAGCATTGGTCAGTGATAGTATCTTCTGTGTCTTTAAGATCATTGATCCAATAAACCTCAATAGCGTCAACAGAGACTACAGGTAGTTTCTCACAGTCATAAAGGTCCGGCTAGTGTTCTTGGTTCCGGTGAGACACAACCTAGGTGCTTCACTAAATGTCGAAGAGGAAACTCGTTCTTGTGAGTTAAACATACTAAGCGTTGCATATCACTTCAAAAGCCATTACTCCTAGCCGTATTTACAATCCCGCCACATCCCCAAACTGTTACTTCAGAGGTGTCTAGGATGCTCCACCTTCTGATCGATTATAGAGTATGATGGTGCGCCTCCATTTTTTATTAATTTAATGAATAAAATCCAAAATACAAACTAGCAAAGTTTTCAAAAAATAGAAAACATGAAGAAACAATATAGAGAAGACTTAAAAATAAACAATAAAAATAATCACATAATCAGCATCAGTCAACAGCAGAGTAAACAAAAGCTCACTATATCAAATTCGAGATCGAAAAATATTCATCTCTTACACTCACTAATACAAAGCTCTAACATAATATGCAGAATGTCTTCTTACTAAATGCTATGGAATACGCTGATAATGATACAACAGTAATTGAACATACAAAAAATTATCTGTGAGATCATATTCCGATTTAAGCAAATATATCGTTAAGGCTACTAGTCAGCATATAAATTTGCGTCTCGTAGGAGGAAAATATTTTGTAATGAGGCCATATTAGAACATCTGTAAACAAAATATCCTTCGGATTACATCTTAATATCCTACTGAAAATCTGTTGAAAACGATGCCAAATACCTATTTTTTGAGGACAAACTATTGAAATAAACTGTGGAATATAACTTGTGAAATAAAGATTCGATCTGATTACATCTGAGACAGCCATTATCGTCTATTATCTGTTTAGATTTTAAGTTATATCTATCATCTTCTAAGTTGTAAACTATGAAAAACAACTCATGATGTAATATAGCATTATATCTCAGGTGGCTAAAATTAGAACATATATCCTGCCATTTTACTGGTCCATAATTTATCTCACTATGAGACTGAAACAAATCATAATTACAATACTCATTATAGAATGTTTTTACAGAATAGTCTTCATTAGGAAGTTAAGTCTAAGAAAAAAGGCGAGTAAATCTGCGTCGATCCCTGTATTTTACGTATATCAATGGGTAAAACCTCATCCAAATTATTTATTGCTGTCGAAATCGCATCATATAAGAGAGCGTAAAATTCGAAGTACAAAGAACATAAATAAAACGATGTGCCATTAGAGTTTTCGCTTGAATTTTTACATTTTTTAGGTTCAGACCTCCATTTTGAATCTTTTTATACAACACTGTTCTATCTACTCTCAACAGTTGTCTTGTGCATAAAAATAGCCAATATTTCTTTGTAACTGAACATAAAACATTTTTGAAAAGCAAAACAATTGCATTAGGTAATAAAGTTTACTTAAGCAAAATACGTTTAGAAAAGGAGCTCTATCCAAAAGTGCTGACAAACACGTCTGATAGGATTATATGATTCTGTAACCAAAGGTAACATTACCAGGCTATATAGCATTGGGGAACTGGAACAGTGTTCTATAAGGCCTTTCTCTAGTTTAATTTTATAACTAAGTTGACAATTGATAGAATTTAATCCCTCTTCGGTTATAAATCCAATGCAGCAGGTCAATGAACTTTTGAGGAAAATTTAAGTTTTTAAGACGGCGTTTCACATCCCACAATACATTGTATAAAGAGGGAGTTTCAAACATTCCACATTTATTTCAAGCATTTAGTTTTATCTAATCCTCGAAGACGATTGTCAAGATGAAGACGCCTGATTTCACATTGCATTTTCTTAATTTTAGGTAACCAACTACAATCTACCATAACTTTTTGATTATAATCCTGGAGTACATAATTATAGAAATCAAACAGTTTCCGCTTGTCCTTGTAGTAGCCTTGAACAAAACTCTTATATTCAAATCTGAAAAACTTTTTTATGGACCATACTTGTAAAGGTCCTCCTACCTCAGGAACAAACTTATCACTATCTAACCATAATTGGTTAGCCATTCAAATGAAAGACTCATTATTCAAAATAATCACTGTTTAAATGCCATATCATTTATGATTCTAAATGGAACGACGCATCCCACTTGAAATTACAAATTAACATTGAGTAATAGCTAATAGCTAGAATATATCGCTTCATTTCAGTAGAACAAAATATATAGTCAATACGACTTTTAACAGTGCCTTTAAAAAACGTGAAAAGTGGAATTTGATTGTATTTTGGATTCTACACTTCTAGAAGGTGGTAATGGTCTACAATTTGACTAAAGCTAGGACTATAATTAGAATCAGATGATAAATAACCTTTTCTGGCGAATTCCAATCCCCAAAGACCATGTAATATTTCGTCTTAATAGTATTGAGATATAACGCTATTTTTTCGAAAACCAAATTTCTGGCTTGAATAAAATTTAAACCACTAGGAAGGTATACATTAATTAAATATAATCCAGATACTTTTATGGGAAAAGAACCTGCCATTTGGCGATTTGAAAATTTCAGAATAAGGAACACCTCTGCGAATTAGGTAACTTACTCTCACTTTATCTAGACTAGACTGTGTTACGGTAACCTTACCAGTCACTGACTTGGGTGCGGTTAAATTATGATATAATTATGTACGGGGGGCGGCCTAAGTTACTCTAGCAGTTAAGTAGAGCGTCGAAATAAAAAAAAACTGGCACTGTTGCTTGAAGCAATTTAATTTAATAAGTGTGTGTTTAAATTCTTATAATTCTCTGTCAAGGTAGCCAGTAACAATATTTTACATAGATTTGTGTAATTAATATCTCGGTTCTATAACCTCGGATACACAAATCGTAACTTATTTCTTATTTAAAACATTTTCTGCTTCATCTTGATTAGATACAAAAATTATATAATTGCAGTTTTATATTAACTTCCATTCATGATATTAATTTGTATTTATGTTTCCTAGATATGATATTCATAGCATTTTCGATTGACCTCTACCGAGCATCATTATACATAAATTTCG
>JAGDQP010040853.1:0-17136 GCA_022664845.1 Lepisma saccharinum | reverse complement strand
TTTGCTGTGTTCCTTCCATTACTTAAAATGTCCAATAATTACATTAATGAAATTCTTTAACACTACCAACACTGATACAATAACTGCAATCACTGCACATGCTATTTGAAAAGTACGGATATTTCTATCTGAGTTGTGGATATATTTGATTACTAATGCATGTCTCATATTAGGGAATACCCTCGGAAGTTGCCGTATAATATTCCAATTTGTTTCTACTTCATATCGCCATAAAGGAAAATTGTTCCTATATCTTTCTGAATTCAATATCAGATAATACATGGAAAGTAAGGCACACTGCAGACCAATATAAATTGCATTTGTAAAACACGCATACACAATAGCCATAAAGGCAAAGTAAATTGCAGTCGTGTGATCAGAGTTCCCGATTTCAATTTGTATTTTGACTTCTTCTTGTACATCTCGAGACTGGATAACAATGTAATCAACTTTAGAAGATGCAGCCGTTTCCACTTTCCACAAATGCAAATAAAAGTCCAGGATATGGTCAAAACGATCAGGGCCTGGTATAATCGCCATGTCACTAATTTCGAGATCAAAATCACTATCGTCTTCTATTTCCATTTTTCCACTATCGTGTAGGTGTTTCCTAGCAGCCATTATTGAACAAGTTTTCAATTCCTAATACTTTGCGTGTTTATTTTCATTGCCATTCAACAATGTAGAGTTTCTTTTATTATAATTGGTGATTTTATTGAAATAGTATTGGAACATCAAGGCTTGACGTCACGGCAAGATGAATGGAGATTGGATTAGAGAAACAAGAGCAAACATGAAACGGATGAACAGCCACATCTGTAGTATTTCATCAATTTGTTAAGTGTTCTATCGAAAGCAGGGTTACCATACGTCCTGTTTTACTCGGATATATCCTCTTTTTTTAAAGAGTAAAATAAGCGTCCGGGCAGATTTTCTCCCACGACGAAATTGTCCGGGATTTTCTAACAGTTCCGAGTTTTCAATAGGTTAGCTTCCAAATTTATACCCCATAAAAGTAAAGAAGTTGTTAGAAATAGAGGAGGGTGGATGCGAAGAAGAATGTTGCTAAGTTCCGACAACAAGTTGAAGAACTTTACTCTTCATGTCTTAATTGCAGTGTTCAATTTGTCTAATTTCCAGAGAGGGGGAAGAATGACTGAGATATGTATTATACAGTATTTTGGGATCGCCCAAATCCCAGGTTAGAGGTATATATCTGTAAAAAGTACCAGAAAGATTTTTGCCGAGAGGGGGATAATCCCAACCATCCCCCGCTACAAATCGAACACTGCTTAATTGCTTAAATATGTGGGTTAGTCAGTTTGAGGGGAAACTCTCCTCTTATTTGCATGAATTTAAATAATTCATTAACATGGGAGAACTTTCAACTTGTCATGAAATATTTGTATCGAAATGGGTCAAATATTGATGATTCTAAATGTTTTAATGATTTTTTTTTCCACCTTCAAAAGTTTGTGAAAGAAAATGAAACGCATCAAGATTTTATGCTCTCTGCTAGCTGATGAAAAGTGGGGATTGTACCGTATTTCAGATCAGGTAATAATACTCCAAATCACGTTGAATTGTTGAAGATTGTACAATTCTGTTTGGCAATTCCAGCACATAATTGAATTGAATTGAAAGAGTGTTTTTCCTTATGCAAAGCCAAAGAGATAGGTTGATTTCAAATTCTGTTGCAAGCATTCTGATTGTCCAGTATAATTTCAAAGACACGTCATGTGAGCAAATTCATTCATTCACGAAAGGAATCCCTGAACTTTTGAAGCAGATAGGTTCAGCTGAGAAATGCGATTGGACACAGAGGAAAGATCTGCAGAAGTTAAAAAATTATACTCACCAGTGCATAAACTAATGTTGACTTAAAGATGTTTAAAGTTGCGTAAATCAGTAAAGAAAAAGTCATCGGAAATATAAAAATTGCATTTATTTTTGTTCACATTTTGTAAATAAGTGCTTTTTTAGATGTCTTCTTTTTACTTCATGAAAGATGGTAACCCTGATCGAAAGTAACAGGGCTTCTAAGAAAAGTTTGGTATTCGCTATCCATTCCGATTTTGCTATTTCTTTTCCTAGAGGGCCCATAACTTTTTTCACCTGGTTCGTCCATTACGCAGGCTAGCGCCTCACACTAAATAGGTACAGAGAAACTGATACATCTGGTTTCACGCCTTGATGTATGTGACCATGGAGCCCAATTCCCTAGTTTCCGTTATCTGTCTAACCATTGGAGGTCGGTCTGTCTTCCTATACCCGAACGCTAGCGGAGTCTATAGCCTGCTCCAGGTCAGGAAATGAAGAATGAAATTTTATACCGCCACGATGCAAAATGGGAAATTACACATACTAGGCAAATGGAACTGCAGTTGTCTATTATGTGATTGATGACTGGCAACTGTAAACGTAAAGTTGTGGATGAACCAGTACGGCTATAAATGGAAGCAAAATCAAGAGTTTTAGGAAGGGCTATAATTATGTAAGAGAGAATATAGGCACATTAAACAAATATTTTTACAAAACAAAGGAAGAATGTGAACAAGTCACATCAACAAACGGTCATAAATGTTTTGTATGTATTTTTTCCCTTATTTACATATCAATTACATTTGTATCAGCTACACTTAGAAATATTAGAAACTAAACAAAACACATTTATTTGTTCATTGTAACTGAGTTGTGCAGAAGTGTTTCTAATGTGTTCATTATACTACGCTTGTTAGCTTAGAAATGCAGGGATCCAGGAGGGATTCTTTTTCTTTTAAGAACTTGCAAGTCAAGCAAGAAAACCATTGAATGTTAGAAGAAAGAAGCCTTGCCTTCTAATCGATTAGTTTCCCCTGAAATTTACCATACAATTCCTCAGACGTATCACGAAAGTGCAACTATTTTGGATTACTCACAACGTATTATGTAGTTGATACGCAGGATAAGAAATATCTCTTTATAAGAACGAATCAAAACGATAGATCCCAATTCCTAAGGAAGCGGCGGCATCAAACTTGGTATAAACATTATTCGACACAACATAAAAATATTGTGTCTCCGTCCCCAAGCATCACAGTTGTGAGTGTTGCCAACCTATTTTATAAAAAAAAATGAATGTGTGCCTGAATTATCAAGGAACCATCGAAGCCTTGGCGATAGTTAGTAAATTCGTAGCGCTCATTTGTTTTGAAGAAATATATTTTGTTTTATGAATTGTTTAAAATAACATAACGTTAGTCACTTTTATTAGAGAAACGCGTTGAACTAAACCCAAGCTAACTCAGTGACATATTGTTTGGGAAACATGAAAATTAAAGCTTCAACAATGTCTTTTAGAAGAGAGAGAGAGAGAAAAAAAAACAACTAAAAAGTTCATAATCTTTACTAGTGTTTTGATGGAAGGTCACGGCCAATAACAAGGCGGCTTGTTTGAAACCCTTCTTGTGTGGAAGGGCGAAGACTAATGTAATTGTCTGTTAGATGACTGTCAAAGTCATTGATTGACATATAATAACCCCTCGTGGTAACTAAAGTGATTTCTTTCAGTATATGTCAAATCATGTTTCGTTAGTTGACGTGAAGTTTTAAGTTTACAGTATATCCTAAAGGTAATGAGTTTTCAGCTGTTCTTCACCAGACTATAACAAAATAACGCGGCTTAGCATTGGCGTAACTGACCCGGTCGTCAATGGTGTTCACGATTCGTAATATTTCAATATTCAATATCTGTTTATGCTTCTTTGAGATTATTGAAAGAATATTTAGGTTGGAATTTTCAAGATCACCGTAGAAAGTACCTAGAGTTTCTCTAGTAAATATGCTCAACCAGGTTATTAAGATATTCGTAGAATTCTGTGCATATTTCAGGGGTACACTAGCATCACCTGGAAATATTTCCGTAGAATACCTACCTGAATATGGTTGTGGGTTTGAAAGCAGAAGACAAAAGCAATTTTGCTGAGAACGAAGTAGGCCCCTAAATCTTTTACTCCCAAATGAATATAATTAGTAAGATAAAATGCATGTGTTAATCTGTACTCACACAGTTGTTGCTAACATGTTACTACAGCATTTGATTTTATAAATTATTTCCAAGGTTGTTGGGAAATATTGTTCCTGCTTGGATAACGTTGTGATTGTGATAGTATTATCAACGGTGTACAATGTTTGAATTGCAGAACTGGATATTGAATAAAAAAATAGATTTATTCCATGTTAAATCGACATGCAGAGAGGTGACCCTTGACCTTCACCAATTTTTTCGAGAAGACTACATTTTCCTTTTAAAAATACACAAAATATTTTTCCCTATGACATTTCAAAACAAAGATTTAAACACTCAAAGAAACGGGCAAATGTAGATAGTATGGACACATGAGACAAAAATGGTATGAATCACTATCACTAAGGCAATATTACTAACATGACAGCCATTATGAATGGATTCTTTTTTTTTTTTTTTAATAATAATAAGGAAGTGGGCATGTGACATGAAACTGGTGGAAAAATTTTAACTGAAAATAATGATGTTAATGCAATTTTACTGCTCAGGTTTTAAGAAACGTATTACAAGCACAGCTCCTTCAAAACAATCCAGAATGGCATCTCTTTTCTTCAGAACTCTTCAAATGCTTCTTCCCTCTAACAGAAGTAGGGCTGTAGTCAAGAGTATATGGAGGTATACGCCGTATATCCTGTGAATAACCGTACATATTAGCGTATACCTTCTGCTAAGATGCGTATACCATCTACACAGCAAAAAAAAAAAAAAAAAGTGGTGTTGATTCAATACTTTTCGGTGTCCCAGAGCGACCATCATTTTTTTGTGTTGACAAAACAAACGTGTTGATTTCGGTGATTTAACACTATGATTCTGTTAGTAAGACACCCTCCATTGTGTTGAATTAGCATTGACAACACATCCATTGTGTTGAATTACAAGGAATCAAAACCGTTTGTTGTGTTGACTTAATACAAGAAGATGATCGTTACCCTGGGACACCGAAAAATGTTGATTTAAAACAACATTCTTCTTTTGCAGTGTAAAGATTTATAAACTAAAACTTTCAGAGCGTATACCCTGTGAAAAATCTGGGACTACACCACTGAACAGAAGGATGAAAAGCTAGTATGTTAAAGCGGGTATATTCAATAACATTAAAGTACGGCACACAATACTAATATTGAAATAAATCCTTTATGTACACAGATAATGATAATTGGGCACTTATAACATGAAATATTGTAGAGATTAAATATTTCTTTTAATGAACTGGACTGAGAAACATAAATAAATAGGTGTGACAACATGCATATAAAAACGTAGCTGTGTTGTACTTGCAGTACTAACCGAATTTAGTTAAGCGGAGTAATCATTATATTGTAGGTAGATTTCGTACTAGTTTAAAACTGTGTGTAATATCGCTCTCATTGAGGAAATATAAAAATAAACTCAATGAAGTAGACGCAAATCACCATGCAAACAATATGAAAAGAAATGCCAACACGCAGCGTGAACATCGGCGTTTAAAGATCGCCCGTCTGTAACGAACCTAACTCTCACGTCCTGCAATTTTGATTCGTGCTCATTTCTACCTTCAAACAATGCTTTAAATTGATTTGAATTGATCGAAAGGCAGTGGTTCTTTATATTGAAGTAGTAAACATACTGCACTTCATCAGAAATATTTCCTGTTTACATACGTAGATGATTTACACAAATCAAAAGATGTGAAAATCTATTATTTTCGTCTGAAGAATGAAATAAAAAGATAAAAGTAAACAGATTTATTGATAGCCTTCGTTGTACTTCGTTATATATGAAGTTCAATGATTGTATATTTGATGCATTTCTTGAAAACAACCCACACTGATACAACTGAAATCACTGCAAACACTATATGAAAGGTATTTTTATATGAGTCGTCGACATATTTGATCACCAAATCATTTCCTATGTCAGGAAATGCTCTCGTAAGTTTGCGTATAGTCTTTGGATCCGTTTCTACTTCATATTTGCATAAGGGGACGTTCACTCTCCATCTCCACGTATACCATGTCGCGTAATAAATGGAACAGAAGGCGAATTTAACACTACATACAAGGTAATCTGTACAGCACGCATATACAATAGACGAAAAGCCAAAGCTGATTGCAGCGGTGCGGATAAAGTGGCCAATTCCAATTTCCAGCAGAACCTTATCTTGTAGGAGCAGAGACTTGATGACGATATAATCAATTTTGGAATTTACAGCCCTACTCAGTTGCTGCAAACAGTTTATGAATTCTAACGCTTGGTCAAAATGGTTAGGTTCGGGAATAAACACGAGGTCATTATTTTCAAGATCCAGATCACTATCGCTGTCCATTTTCTTTTGTGTACAAGTAGCTGCTGTTTCCTAGCAGCCATTATTTAACGAATTTTCAATATTTTTGGAAAAAGAAATATAAACTTCTATTTATCTAACAATGTAAAGTTTCCTTTTTTACGATATTGTTAATTTATTAGAAGATCTAACAAGAAAGGATCGCGAGTGTTGGTCTGAATCTTATATGCGGTAAATTTTAGTGCTGTATTATAGATTTCTGTGTGCGGATTCCAGATATGGCCTCAACTTCTACCCCCGTCTTGTAATCTTCGAAATATCCGCATCGAGGTGTGAAGAACTAACTATTGTATTACTAACACTTGAATGCTATTTTCTGCCGAAAGTTAGAGAGAATTTAATATTACGAGGACCGTCCATATAGTAAGTTTCCCTCATGGCCTACAAGTAGCAAGCATGCGTTGCGAGAGACTAGTGCGCATGCGTTGAGAGATTCATGACTTGGTCAATCGTATGTGCCACGTAGCACTTCCCGACTGCTCACAGTAACTGTAATACCGTTGTAGCACCTGAAGATGGGGGCTCTTATTCCATTCACCACCTATTGCGAGGTTCGGTCTGTGATAAAGTTTTTGAACGCTCAGAGCATAGCGTCGATCGAAATTCATCATCAGCTGTGTCAGCTGTATGGGCTGGACGTCATAAACAAGCAGATGGTGCGTCGCTGGTACAAGCAATTTTCAGAAGGTCGGAAAAATGTGATGATGAGGAGCGCAGTGGGCAGCCATCCGTTGTTACGGACGACCTTGTGAAACAGATGCGGCAGCACATTGTAGAGAACCGTTGCTTCACGATTACGGAGCTCAGCAGCCATTGACGGCAGATTTCCCGCTCCTTATTGTCACGAATTTGTCACACTGACTCCGATCCCAGGTGACAGACTTCTACGATACAAGGATACAAAAGTTGATCCCACAGTTGAACATATGTTTCAATGCCAGTGGGAATATGTTGCAAAATAGCTCAAAATTGCTGTAATTGTTCCAATAAATATTTATCTGAAATTGGGTTTTCTTTCTTCAGACGGCCTCAGGGAAACTTCTTTCTAGACGGCTCTCGTATTTGCACCATTTTTCAGAGCTTTTTTTTTTAAATATATATATATATATATAGATGCTTTATTTTATGAATTGTTTGAGGTAACTGGTGACGTTAATTACTTCATTGGATTTACAGAAGTTCATTGATATAAACCCAAGCTAAAATTAACACATGAATGAAAGCCTATATTTGTGATTTCCATTGAAAGTAGTCTGTTCATGTTGGCTAAATGAAAGATCGATGAATATTGTTTGGGAAAAGACGAAAATTAAAGCTTAGAATCGTCATTAGTGTTGTGATGGAAGGTCACGAGAAATAACAAAGCGGCTTGTTTGAAAGTCTTTCTGTGTGGGAGGACAAAGACTAATGGAATTGTCTGTTGGAAGACTTTGTTAGAGGCATTGATCGATAGACAATAACCTTTCGTGGTAACTGACGTGTGATTTCTTCCAGCGCATGTATTTTTTTTTTTTTTTTCGTTGGGTGATGTGAAGTTTTAAATTTTCAATATCTTCTATTTGAACTGTACTTCACCAGTCTATAACAGAGTAAATCAACTTAGTATTGACGTGATGATCGCCCCGATTGTCACTGATCATCATTATTCGTTTTATTTTAATAGTTTAAAAGGTTATTCCTCTAGGATTTTCTCATAAATACATATAATACAAAAGTTGTCGTCACTTGAAAATGGTCTTCGATGTCAGACCGAAAACTGCTTCGTGAAATTACTGAATAAAACGTCATCGCAACTGAGAACTACGCTTATTTACGATTTTAGTCCTCCAAGTGCAGAAAATGTTATTATCATGATTCAGTTATGTAATCTCACACTTTGCTTCAAAGCTCTACTGCATGTGATGCATTTTGCTGGTATTTTTACAGTTTATACAGCAGCACACTGCAACACCACATTTTTTCCCCCCTGTTTAGTCGGTCTATCCATATGAATCTTTGTAGTTTGATGTTTATGTTTCAAAACTTTACATGAAATACTTTGAGTTATACAGGCTGCGTAGTGTGTTACTGAAGCATCTCCCTAACAAACCAGTTTGATAACTGTTGACAAGGTAGCTCGTATATACTTAATATTAGATGTTTTAAAGTCGCTAGTCCTGTGTTACAACCGTATGGGAAAAAGTGTTATTTCTTTGTGCAGCTATTTAGCTAGTGCAAACTGAAGTATGGTACTTCGTAAACGAATTATTTAAAAAAAAAATAATGTCTCTAAATGCTATTGTTCTTTTCTTCCAGTCTCCTCAACAACAATCACATAACTAAACTTCAGAATGGAGCATTCAATGGACTAAAGGAACTTCGATATTTGTAAGTATAATTCTTATTATTCGTATGTTTTTCTTCTTAAGAAATTGAGTAGAAATGGGTTTCAATTCAGTATCATTGCTAATATTCTGTTCAATCCACACACAAAACAGTATCGAGAAAGGTGTTAGTGTAGAATTCAATTTAGCTTACAGGATTATTTCTATTTTTCAAGACTGACTTAGTTCACATCATTGATACTAAGGAAAGAAAACGTTCCACTCGAAATCATATGTGAAATACAGATGAGAGTGTTGCAAACTATGAATGTGATACCAGCTTAATAGTAGAAAGTCGACATTTTAAACATTGTACTTATATATTTTCCACAGTTTGGAGCCACTTCATTCTCTATTTCACACAGTATGTGGAATACCCATAACTAGGGAATACCCAAATATCTCATAATAAACCCACGTAGTAACATTTGAAAAAAGAGAGAACGTTATACAACCCGACAACATTACAGAATATACACCGTATTGATTCAGATCAGTTCTCTAAAATTAAATTTACTTTAATGCATGTTTTCTGATTTATCACGAAATATAAATTTGTCATTGTAAGAAATGGATTTTGAGTTCGAAGTTGGAACACGTGTGTCTCGGAAACGAAAACTAAATAATATATTTCCTTGCATCATCCTGTATATGTTGAAAGTATATCTTAGATCTATTGGGACAGGCTTATGAGAAGCTGCGGAAGAACATTCTTCTTCCCTATCTTTTACAGAATCTGTGTGGATATACTCTGGTCTCATTGTCAGCTGAAATTATGTCACAGAATATTACTTCAAGAGTTGTAGTCACTGATCGCGGATTTTTATGACGTGATATTCTTTTATCTTGGTCTGACTCCATGCCTAACTTAATTCGTGGGAAACCTCCATGTGCGAGTTGATTAGTATTGTGCGTCAAATTAGCATAATGCGGGCGAGAATTGTTTGAAGCACGATGACAACATCCCAGGTCTTTTCTTGCGACTGGCATTGCGTACGGTACCCTGAATCAATATGGAATAGTAGCTAGCATTAATTATGCACCCTTTTCGCCAAAATATCCACTGGTATGACTGCAGTCAGCTGAATATATGGAAGCGGTTGATTTCTCTCTACATACTTCCCGTCCTTTTCCGAACTGTTCACACCATGTACACGTACCTGTGAGAGCGTTTGTTCCCCATACTATGTAGTGTTTCACTGCGAGGCGAGGCGAGAGCAAGAGGGCGGTTTGTAATTGCGATGCGATGCGAAAGCGATGGTCTCGTGTACCCTCGCGCAAGTATTTCTCGTGTCTCTCACCTTGTTTCAACTTAAAAAACAATCGTTTTTGATATTAAACTGACACCCGATTATAGATTACTCTTTGTTGTTTCGTTGTGGGAAGAACTTACTTCAAGTGCGCTATATATAGATATGACGAGTAGGTTATGCTACTTACTTGTAACCGCATACTCCTCACCCTATCAGCACAAACGGTTGGGCCAACTGCATATTATGGTGGAAACGGTTGGGTAGTTGTTGGTTCTCCCTCAAGACTGAGCCAACTTTGAACCAACTGCAGATAATAGTTGATAAGGCAGTTGTAATTTACAACATAATATCAATTATGGCCCAGCTGCAAATAATGGTTCGCCATTCAGTTATAACGCCAACGTTCGCCCAACCATTGATATGTGCCGTGCGCATATTTTTCTCACGCCCAACTGTAGACAAACGAGTATATCCTGACGTCATGTTTGGTCTTTGCATAGCGTATTATAAAAAAAGGACAATCTTACCGATTTTGTAACCGATTGATAGAATACTAGAACAAGCGTCGTGGAGAATTTCAGAGAAAAATCTGTATTAAAAAAAAAATCAAGACTTTGAGGAACTTGCGTAAAGAATACCACAAAGGAAGTCAAGGACTCCAGAATAATTGTTAGATTGAGGGGAAAGGGTTTATTGAACTCTTGCGAAGTTTCTCCAATTTAGATTGAGTAGTTTTTTAAAATACAGGTAAGATTTTCTCTGACATGACATTGTCCACACCACTTGTCGTAACAGTATTAGACTTTGCGCTATGAAGTGCTTCAAATTTCAGTTTTCATATGGTTTCTTCTAGAAAAACTTAGTTCAGGTCCAATTTAGTATGCTTCATACCAATAAGAAGTGTTCAATTTGACTTCAATTTCTATTTAGATCCTAACCCAGGTTGTCAGCTACTAAGGACGGTACCCACGACTTAATATGTGACCCGAACCACTATGTTTAATGCATTCCTCGGGATTAAAATAGCGAAGCACACGCAAAAATGGAGAAATCCCTGGACCTTCAGTTTTCAGATGGCCGAGAAACTGTTCAAGTACAAATGTAGATTATCGAAAAGTTATCATCTTGTTCTATCTTTTGTAAAATGGAAAAAAAAATGTTTCTGTGCAAAATACGGGAAAGGAGATAAAAAATGAACTGGCAGCATTCCCTATAGTGAAAGCACTCCCTCCTTTGAGTATCCATGGAAACATTTTACGCAACCTATCATTAGAAAATGTTCAAACTTCAAAGAATCTATCTAGTATTAATAATTAATATACTAATTTCAAACAAAATATTTTTCCTAGAAATAGTCACTTCTGTCTTTATCATGTTGGCCCATTTGGCTACTTTTTACCACGTTGGCCCACCCGGCAATTGCAGGGTAGCAGAGTGGGCCAGTCCGCCCCTGGTTGCAGAACAAGGGGCTCGCAAGTGCTCGTGCAAGCTCTTTGTAAAAATATAATCTATATTACGAGCTTTGTGTTAAATTATTTGGAGTACACCCTGAAGATATCATATAATAATACAAAATATTTCGAAACAACACCAACATAACCACCTCACGAGATTCCTGACATGAAAATAAAAAAGCTCAGAACATCCAGGGCGCACAAATACTTTGTTTCAGCGCTTTAGGCTGCCGAAAGCGTGGGAAAATGAACTCAAGAGCTTGATATTGCCAATATCATTAACAGTAGAACTGAAACGGTGTCCTGCTCTATCCAAAAATGCATATTTCAAAATTGTGCAAGGGATTCTTCAAAGCAAGTAGGGGATTCCCAGACATTCTCTGCAGTAAATGTGGGTCCAAATAACACGAATAATACGACTTTCCGTAGGAGTACAGATGATAAACGTAATTACTAGCACTAATCTGCCAATGACAGTCTCATTTACTGATAATAAATACTGAGCCGCCGTAGCTCAGAAGAGAAATCTGTTTGGAATACCGACTTGCCGCAAACGAATTATTGTTACTTGCTTGAAGGTTAGTCCTTTATGCTTATTTAGACCCTCCTTTCCCGTACTTGCGTTGGGCACCCATTGCATAATTTTGGAATTGATATGTATTTTTGGATAGAACGTGTTTGAAGTCTTTGAGGTACCATGCCGCCTCAGTTCTATAGTTAATGATATTGGTAATATCAAGCTCTACAGTTCATTTTCCCACGCTTTCGACAGCCTATAGCGCCGAAGCGAAACATTTGGTGCATCCTCGTGTATTCTTCGTATTTTCATGTCAACAATCTCGTGAAGTGGTTTTGTCGGGATTGTTTCGCAACACCTTGTATAGGTCTATTTAAAGTATTGTTTTAAACAAATTAAACTTTTTAAATGTGTATTTTTTGTATAAAACGAAGTAGTTAGTTTTAAAGATTAAAAAAGTTTTAATAAAAAAGGGTTTTTCGTTCTTTTTTTTAAAGTGTGCCTTTTTTTAAAAAAAAACACCTGGTTTAGAAGAATATACAGATATGAGTGCCGCTAAAAGGGGATTGAAAGTTCTTTTTGACGAGTTTATTTTAAATTTTTGATTCTCGATCTCTCAATTTCATATAGTAATCCAGAAGACACACACGCGAGTTTGAATAAAGAAGAAGAAGAAGAAATGAACTCACCTTGTCTCACAGACTACTTTCCATTCACAGCATTATTTTAACAATCGACACAAGAAACTTGATAAACCCAACAGCTTGTGACAGCATGTTTTGGAACGACGTAATCTTCAAGTACCATCAAATGATATCCAAATTTGGAAATGAACGACCTTAAAAAAGAATAAAAGAAGTCTTCGTCTTCCTTATTATCTTTCCACGTTTCATTTCTTTCTTTTTTGTTTGTTTTCTTTCTTCTCCCCTTCGTGGTCTTCGCCTCCACACTAAATCATCTAAGCCACTTTACACACTCCTACGTACTTCTTTGTCCCTATTCTTTGGTACTTCCTCCACCTCTTTTGTTATGAATAAGACTGAGAGAGAAGAAGTGAGACTGTTCTAAGATTGGAAATTAAGATTGCCAGAACATGGTAATTAAGGGGAGTTTTGTGACAAAATATCCTGTCGTCTATGTAACTTCGACTGTCGGCACCATTTTCTTCTTTATTATTGTATATCCTTATGGATTTTTTTTAATCACGGGGAGGGGTTATTGTAACTCTTGTCAAAAGTGATTACTCCAAGAACACAATTTAATTATAGTTCTGTATAACGGCTAAATATACCTATATTATAAAGGCTCCAGGTACAATAAATACACAACACTGGCTCGTAAATGTACGTATAAAATGTCTACCAGTACCAGAACTGAAGACTTTATCCAAAAGAACGTTGGAAAACAAAAGAAAACATGTATGACTTACTTATCCCTGAAAGTGATTTGAATTCAATTGGGAAAGCTATCTAGATTAATAAAACAGTAAGTTTTAATAATAACCCTTTAACATTGCTATTAATAGGATTCTTCAGTACCGTATGTAATTTTGTATACTAGTTTCTCTTTCTCTTCTTTATTGTCTCCACCATTGTTCGTCCTTTATCTTTTCTCTTTAGCACTTTCTTATACGTATTTTCTATGTTCAGTTGATGTTCTCTATTCTCCTTCGTATCCACTTGTCAATACACGTTTCCGATTTTCTTTCATCGGTTACTGGTAGTGTCCATCTTTCCGCAGTATACTCTGTTCTGAACACTTAATTAATCTTTTTCTCACTCTTTCTTCATTGGTCCGTAGAAAATATTTTCTTCTTAATGAATGACTTCTTCATAATTTCTATTTTGACCTTTTATTTCTTTTTAACATGTCATATTCTCGTTTATCGTAATACTTCCTCAATTCTCGTAAAACTTTGGTAAACTTTATTTTTTATATGGGCCAGTCTAGTAGCTTTGGACTTTGGCCTGTCACGATTCGCCTTTAGCTGTTAAAATCTACACCCATGCCCCTGTCGGGACTCGAACCGGGGACTTTCGAGCCGATGGCCTACCGCCGCAGACCGCTCGGCCACCCGGTCGGCTCTCAATTCTTGTGTCTTGATACTTGCTCTACTCCTTTTCTTCCAATTTTTATACTTGTTCTGCTTCAATTTTGGTCCAACAACCACCCTTTTTCGTATTTCCTACATCTACGTTCATTATTCCATGTTTCTGATGGCTTCTTTCTATTTTAACTCTTTTCCAACCGAAGCCTCTCTGCCTTTATTGAAGTAATTCTTTAAAATCTCTTTTAAGTATATGTTAAATAAAGTTGGTGAGACGTAACATCCCTGTTTGAGTCCCCTTTGTTCTGTTCACCTCATCTTTCTACTTTTAACCTTATTCTTTCATTCAATTATGGATTCACTGTAGTCTTCGATCTTTTCACTCCATACCAACCTTCTTCAAAGATTGCATTTAGGTTTTCCCGTCTTTTTTCATTTTTCGTCAGTTATTCAAATTTGAGTGTAGTTAAACAGAAAATGTCCAAGAAATGTTTTGACATATTTTCGAAGTTTCTGTTAACACCTCTTCAAAGCTATTCTTTGTTGACGTACGAATCAAAATATAGTTTGTGAAAATTATTTTCTGTTTAACTGCACTCAAATTTGAATAACTGAAGAAAAACGAAAAAAAAGGAGGGAAAACCTACTTGGATTCAGCCTTAAGATTTTTCAGTTGACTTGATCATCTACTGCTACCTCTATATCAATAAAGACATTTCCAATGCCTTACCTTTCTATATATATATCTTCCACTTATTGCTGTTAACACTAGTAGCGTCAATTATTCCCTTTTCTCTTCGAAATTCAAACTGTTTTTCAATTTTTGCATTCACTCTTCCGCAAAATATGCTCTTTAATATTCATAAAAGTATCTTCATTAAGTATGCTGTCAAGCCGATTATTTTTATAATTTTCATATTTTTCGTTCTTCTCTTGTAGTGGATTCATTGTCGTTTCTAAAAATTGCTCGGCGAATTCTTCTGTTTCATAAATGCCTTTACAGAGTTCTTCAATTTAATTCCTTTCTCTCCCATTTTTTTTTAGTCACTTCAATCATGAAACATCTACACCCATTGCTTTACTAATTTTCGTCTCAATAAAAGCCTTATCACATATTTCCTGATCTTTTCTTTATGTATTTCAAACGTGCGGTCTTTGGATTGTTTCGTACATATCTTTGTATTCTATCCGATCGCTAATGAGAGATATTCTTATTCGAGTTTTGATGAGAAATTTAATGTCGTTCTCGATTTGTTCTTGTATTATTTTAGTCTAAGTTTTTCTTTGAAAACTATTTCCTGAAGTTAAAATTTTCAAACTTTGGCTAACCAGTGGTATTAACAAATCTACATGCACACTACTGATTTCATACTCAAACCACTGGAATATTATTTATGAATCATTACGTAGTAGTAATTCTTATACCATAAATGACATCATTATAAACAATTTCAAAATCAGCAATCCACAAGAACTCGCAAATACTTTTAATAACTTATCTATTAACATTCCTTTAAAAATCATTCGAACACTGCCACGTCATAGCACTATTGAACCTTCTCCTCCGCATATGTTTTCTCAAAGCATGGCTCTTAACCCAGTAACAAGGAAGAGGTTTAGATTATAATTAGAAAAAATGTAAATAGCAAATCATCCGGCTTGACGAGGTTAAAAACTGTGTGCTTCACTCATTGCAGATCAGTTCTGCTATTTTCTTCTGAATATTGCACCTTCCCGTTATGATTGAAAACAGCCAAAATAATTCCCTTGTACAAGAAAGGCGATTCCAGTTACATTATGGCTATGTCTAAAAGACTAATGAAATTTCTGTCTTCTAAGGATTTAATTTCTCCCAAAATGGATTTCTGAAAAGGAAAATGAACAGACACGGCAGGTTTTGACTTTATTAATAGTGTCATGGAAACTTCCAAGGATCACGCCACACGTCTTTTCATTGACATTTCAAAGGCACGTGATACAACAGTATTATGACTTCGTATACTTATGAAACTCCATCACTACGGAATCAGAGAAGTGACTAGTAAATGATTAAAATCATATTTGTAAAATAGTTGTCAATTTGTACAAATTACTGATGTCATCGGCAATAAAGCAATTTACTCATGTTCATCCTTATCTCAAATTAATAAGGTATCCCACAAGGATCTGTTCTTGGCCCACATCTTTTCTTGTTATACGTTCATGACTTACCACATGTTGTTCATCCGATAAACTGTGTTCTTTTGAAGATGATACCAATATTTTAACCACTGGTAAAACTCAGGTTATAGCTAAAGGTAATCTTAGGTTCACATTTACTAAATTACTAATTAGCTAAACCAAATCAGACTAGTCTTAAATACAGACAAAACAAAGATACTTAATTTTCATTCTAAACGTTACATTGTACACTCACACACTCTTATATTCAATAATATGAAATGAGGAAGCTCATACATACTCAATTTTTTTGTTTGTTTTGATAGCACTATAACAAACTGTCATGGGAAACACACGTTACTTACACGAATAATTGACTAATTATAATACGTTTTGCTCTCTATAGATTAAGAGGAAGCATTACAAGTTCTCTGTTCTGTTTGTCGTGTAAAGTTCTACTGAGTTATGGTTTAATATTTTGAAATCTTTTAGTTGGTCCATTTCACATTTCGACTCCAGAAAAAGGTTGTTGCTAATTATTCTTGTTTTTTTCTATTAGATTAAGTTCTAGATCAGTCTGTAAAGAATTTTAACATCCTGCCTTTACTATGAATGTACATGCATTAGGTTCTCATCTTTACTGCAAGTACAAACATTGTTTATTGCTTGCAAAAATATCCATAACTACTCCACCAAGCAAACATAAAACTTACACGTTGTTCATCATAATTCATATATGTAAATTGTATAACAAACTCGCCGATTTCTTGAGATGCATTGACAAAATATCTTCATTTAAATCTAAACTTTTCTTCTGATCTTTAATGAACAAATGTTACTACACAGCTAACGAATATCTAAGACAAATTTGAGCGTTAATTCGTACTACGTATTGCATTGTATTCTATTTCGATTTTTGTATTTTCTTTCTTCAACAACGTGTTGGGCTTTGT
>JAGDQP010040852.1:0-17137 GCA_022664845.1 Lepisma saccharinum | reverse complement strand
CATTAATTTGTTCCGTGGCCATCCTTCGGCATGCAGACGACTACTCACTCGGCGAGCTTCGGTAATTTTCGCGAAGGGGGCGTGGTCGGTGCCCTAGTTCACGTCGCTGGTTAACGTCAAGTGAGGAAGCTGCTTACTTACCCCCTTTCCGAATTGGCACTTTATGCTCCGTTCCGTACCCTTGCTCCGTCGGATGCACCGTCGATTTATCCGAATTCCCCCTTCGACGGAGCATTGAAGTGAACGGAGCAACGGAGGACCAGATGGTCACTTGACCCTCCGTTCGGTTGCGCGCTGCTGCCATGTTGAAATGAAAACAGAGCGGCATATTGCATGCCAAAATTCCTTCTTCACTTGGGAGTTGGGACAAATATGTAGAATTGATCACGTGTTGCAAGTTTAAAATGAATGACCGTGCCGAAGTATTTGAATGTAAGTATTTTAATAGTTTTAGATTTTATTTTACATTATGTTATCGATATTGTACCATGTTTTGAGTGATGTATCTTCATGATCATTGAATAATTTTAACATCGAACGGTGAAAATAATATTATTGGTTAGATTTTCCCAATGGGATTCCATGTAGATATTAATAGATGAGAGGGTAACATATGACCAAGGGCGTCGACAGGGAGGGGCAAGGGGGAGGCACTTGCCCCCCTTGATTTCAGATTTTATACCAAATACTATTCTATTTTCATATATTTGATGTATGTTTTTGTGCTTTTTACTGCATGCATTCCATAAGAAGCTATTTGAGATTCTCCCGTTACATTTCCTCAACCATAATTATTTCAATGTATGTAATCACAAATACGCAATTTGTGCCCACCAAACAAACAATGTTAAAGCATCGAAAATAAAAACATGAATGCTATTGTTGTACTATTATGTAAGTGTTATTTCTTGTGAACGTACTCTGTTTTATGAAGTTGAAGCAGTTCCTCTAGAAAGTCAATCAAAAAGACGTCTCTCTTTCTCTCCCTCCCTCACTCTCGCTTTCACACACACACATTTATATACAAAGTTTAAAAAGCATGTGTAGGCCAATCGTACGATACACATTCTTTATAAATAATTTTAATTTTTAGTTTTTAAAAATACCGAACAAATCAAGACAAACACTGGTATTTTGAAAAGCGACTCATCTAACATTAACGAAATGAACTATTTCATTTTGAAGTTGTTTTTTTTAGCCGATATATTTGAAGGTCACTAATTTAAGCTGGCATAGCCCAGGATTTAAAATTTCTTATCAATTGCAAATATTTCCGAATTATGGATTACTTAATTTGATAGATATTCTTAAGAATTATCCAACCCATTTTCTAAAATGTCATTCTTATTGTGATTTGTCCATTATTTTTAAAAAATTGAGCCTGATTACCAAGGGCTCTCAAAGTGAATCTGAATTTGAATTTTTAAAAGGTCTTTACATAATTTTGGCTGAAGCCAGATGGGTGATGCTGGGAGAATGCAGAACAGAAATTTTACCTAGCAAAGCTTTTCGTCGATAGGAATTCTTACACATAAATTATCTATTAATGTTTGTTAAAATGTGCTATTTCTGTAATCTCCGACATCCAACGCAGAATTTAATAAAAGTGCTATTACTCACCGTTTTAAATTTGCCTGAATTATTGAAAGTGTTCTTTGTCTGATAACGTTATGCCATCTCGCTTTTAGTGACTTCAAATTATGTAATAGTGATTGATCGCACTACATTAATTTCTATTGTAATAAACAACGAGCTCTAACATGCCAGGCATTTAATGATCCTGATTATTCAAAAATACTGGATGTGTTAGCGTCCGGCGTTACTGAGAAGTCACTGTTAAAAAATGTTGTACTGTGTTCTGACTTCAGATTCCATTAAGTTGATTTGAAAATTATGATGACTTCAATTTTATTTTATGTTTGAGATTATTTTATATCGTTCAGCAAACTATTAGTAAGTTCTCCCGTAGAAAGTCGGAAGGAAAATGTTTCACGGAAGTATCTATGGCTGCCTGGGAATTTCCACCTTTCCACAAATGGCGAATGTGGTACACTGGAAAAATGGATTGTGTTAATTAAACACCTTCCGGTGTCCCGAGGAGACCACATTTTTTTAACACCGTTTGTTGTGTGATTTCGGTGATTCAGCACTATGATAGTACTAATATTGTGTTGAATTAGCATTAAAAGCACATCCATTGTGTTGAATCGCCGAAATCAATAACATTTTGTTGTATTGATTTAACACAAATAAGTGATGGTCGCCTTGAGATATCAAAAAGTGCTAACACAGTCATATCTTGCTGTGTACTTCTTGCTTTGCCATTACAAACAATAGCGCTACTAACAGGAGAAAACTCTAACTAACCAGAAAACGATGTTTAATAAAATTCTACACCCATAAATAAATTTTACCTTGTCTTAAGAAAATTGTAAACTGTAATCTAATAAACGTTCTCTAATAGTATGTAATAAATAAATAAATAAATAAATAATTGAGTACAACTTGCTCCTCTTCATGATTCATTCGTAAATTTATCCCATATCTGTGACAGTGACCCCCCCCATATATATATATATATAATGTTCTCCTGATATTGCCTCCCCCTTGGGAAAATTCCACTCAGGTGGTTATTCATAGATCCTAGTTTAACATTATTTAGTGATTCATAGTTCATGAGACGCACTAGATCATGACAAAACTTTCAGAAGAACCTGCAGAATTGTGATCATCCTTCGAGTAGCTATCAATCTTCGTCTGTTGTTATTTAATATATGTCGAAAACCTACAAGTATGGGAATTTTACGCCTACATCTATCTTCATCCATGTTTCTTTTTGCCTTATTCACTTCGCATAAAACTACCTTGACTTTGCATTGCCCAATACTCATTCACATTACGCGCGGAGGGTTTTCAGCTGTTTCCAGACTTGGGTGACATCTGTGGTTAAAAGTTTAAACACTTATTTAATTCGGATAAGTGTGCATAACGGAAGTGAACGGGACGTAGCAGAACGGAGCGGAACGGAGGTCCATTGAATTCGGAAAGGGGGTTACATCTCCTAGTAGGTGGCGACGCCAACCGGTAAAATTTAAAGTCACTAACGAAGGGTATGGTCTGCTGTGATTAACTGGGATGGATCAGTAGAGTAAAACTGAAATAAATTTATTTGCAGGCATGGTGGAGAGTCCTGTAGCAAAAGCCTGATGGAAAATTCTGCTACAATTGAGGCTGAATCAGATCCGTGTATACAAAGACCTGTTAAGGTTATCCAATATTCAAGTAAGGTTGTTTTGTTTTGATAAGATCAATGTTGCGTTCAAAACGTAGTTGTAATGCAACCATAGGAGAAAGGTACAACAAGGACGTGATAGTTGCATCACTGTAAATTGGACGGTGATTACGCGTTCAAAGCGTATTGCAGGTGTAATTCTATTAAGTTCATCCAGCAATTGCGGAATAGTGGAATAGTATCCTTGTGTAATCCTGTTTTTTACCTTTCCCCATCGAATAAATCAAACCACATGATATTTTGACCTTTGAGTACATTATAGCATGTTAGAGGAATATGGATTTCACTGAGACCTACCATACATGATGCATCATTCAGATGAACACGATGATTCAGAATATTGAGAAAATCAGATGGCTTATTACTGGCATAAATTTGTGAACATGCATTAAAAGTGACGGTAATGTAGAAACTATCCTCTGCACCTTCTGAAATAAAGGTTTCCGTTTAAAGTTAAGTGTAATGCTTGGAAGTCCCAAAATGGAGTAGTAAGTTTTTGACCGTTCTCGTCTTATAAGTCTATGTGTAATGTATCCAAATATTTATTTTCTACTTTGACATAGTGAGGACGATAAAAAATGAGAGATTTGAGTTTACCATACTAATACTCGTGAACACTGATTTTACGAACAAGTTTTCCTATCATGGGATGATCCTTGACAAAATCAAGACATACATAATTTCAGAAGGAATATTATGGTCGAGATTGATATTAACCGATATAAACATGGGATCTTTTTTTCAGCAAAAGGAAAATGATGAATTGCTAGTCTTTGTACATAAGGACCCATAGTGTATCCACAGGAGTTATCCGTATCACAGGAGTTATCCGTATGGGGACGGCAATATCTGAGAAATAAATGATTACGTCTTGCATTATAGCGAAAGTTTAAGACCATGCAAGTATCTTCTTTTCTCTAACGTTCGTTGGTATCTTTGTTCCAGGCCCTCTGCCCCATCGATTACACTATGCCTGAGGCTAGGATAACACTTTCTATGCCCATAAGTGTAACTGCCGTCGAATTTCCAGGCGCTTTCTTCAGCCTTAAAATTAATAATAGTATTTAATCCCAACAATATATTACCCAAATCAGGATATAGGGTTTTTGTAAAGGACAATGTAAACGACACCGAGAGGTTAACAACAAAAGGCGTAGATTAAACCCTTCCAATAGTGAGGATTATCATATCTTACCTTATGATTACTGTATCAAATAAAAATGGAAAAACTTTTTTTCTGGGATGCTTTCAAACAAATCAAAATCATTAATTACATTAGTGACCAAGGTAATACCGAAGTAATATTTAGTGCAATAGATTGTATCTGTCATGAGCAATAGTTGCGAAAAATCTAAATAACTTAATTACTTTGTTTAACTTGTATTTGCACACAATTGAATGTGCTTTTAAAACTTGTAAATAACTAACAACTTGATTTTGTTTTACCTCTGACACTCTGAACTTGCGTTTGTAACAAAAATTGTACTTATACTTGGTTACATACAATAAAAGGATTTTCTTCCTACAACAATATTATTTGTTTCATTTATTTTACCTTGTTGGCAACACTGCAAATTTTAAGTCTCTCGCAATTATTTAATCAGTTCGGATTGGTAACAATCCTCGTAATTAATTGTTTCAAATTTTTTTAAAGCTGTATTTTCAAAACATTCGCTTCTTACTTTCGAATTCTAGTTATTATTTATTTTTATTTACCTAGTTGGTAACACTGCTGCGTAAGTTCGTCAACAGGAAATTTTAAGTTAACAGGATCGAAGTTCTTAAATATTAGTGGAGCAATCTATTTAAGTAGATCGCAACATTACATGTTGCTCGTTGTTGAAATATGATTGGGAACATAATAAAGCTTCTTAGTCGGAGGAGGGAGTCATGTCATCTTGGTGACAGTTAATTCCTTGTATATATGTCGATAAATTATTTAGCTATCTCGTGTATAGCTATTAACAAGTTCGAATTGTAGACAATTCTCGTTCTGAAATTTTGTTAGCAAACAAAATTGAATGTAATTAAATAACTTCCAAACATATTAAAGTGCTTTGAAGGAAGAGAAGACTTCATAAAATCTATTACAGCACGAAAAGTACGAAGCAGTTCATATTTAATGCCTTATTAGATAGTATTAAAGTCGTTCGCATATTTAAATGCTCGTTAAAGAGGAAAATTTGAAAGACCTCACGAAGGAAATTGAACCGATAAATATATACAAAGGGGAAAATTAGGACCCAATAAAATAGCCTCGTATGCTGCAAATATGAAGCCAAAACAATAGTAAATTGATTAGAAACTGAGACAATGTATCATTGAAACATATTCAAATACCAGTTCCGTAAAGATTGTTCCATTCACATAAAGGATTAAATTAGAAAGGGGTTCATATTTCGACTATTAGTTATATCACATTCTAATTATTAAATTTAAATTAATTTAGAGTTTCAAACCGTGATTCAGTGTTCATTATGAAGAATACAAAATACTATTTCGTCTTAAAGTAATATTCTTTAAAATGTCTTATTAAAGAGGAGCGTATTTTCTAGCAAATACTCTTCAGATAGACGAACAAGATGTATATCCTATGCATGGATGGATACCCCCTAGTACATTCCATATACATACCTAACCAAGCTCTTCGTCTCCCTACTATACTTCATTCCTAACTAAAAACATTTTCTTGGGTACTTCCTTGGAAGATTTCCTGAAAGCTTCTTAAGGAGCTCCAAGGAAAATAGGGGAATAGTGTACTCCTACTGTATTTCATATTCGATTCTATCTTGGTTACAAAATTCTCCCGTCTCATTAACATTCTCCATTCCTGGTTATAGCCATTTTCTCAAATACCATCTTGAAAGCTTCTTAAGGAGTTCCAAGGAAAATAGAGGAATAAAAGTACTCCTACTGTGTTGCATATACATGCCTAGCTTGATTTCAAGCTTCCTCCGTCTCCCTAGTTTACTTCATTCCTAATTATACCATTTTTTCTTATACACCATCTTGACAATTTCTTAATAAAAAGAGGTTCGTATTTTTACCAAATACTCTATCAGATGGATCATTAAGATATATTCGCTGCATGGCGGGATACCCCGACGTACACTCCATATACATAACTTGATTTCAAGCTTCTCCCGTCTCTATAGTTCGCTTAATTCTGAATTAAAGCCAATTTTCTTGAATATCTTGTTGGGGATTTGTTATTAAAGAGGATCGTATTTTTACCAAATACTCTTTCAGATCGAGGCATAAGACCAATTCTACTCTATTTCTATTACATATCTAACATGGATGCAAACTTCTCCCATCTCCATAGTTTACTTCAATCCTGCTTATTAAAGCCATTTTCTTGAATACAATCTTGAAAGCTTCTTAAGGAGTTCCAAGAAATAGACCATTAAGATATATCCAACGCATGGCGGGATATTCCTAGTACATTGCTTATACGAATCTATCTTTGTTCCAAACTTCTCCAGTCTCGTTAACATTCTCCATTCCTCATTAAAGACATTTCTTGTGCATCTCCTTAGAAATTATCTTGGTAATTCCTTAAAAAGTTCCAAGGAAGATAGACCATTAAGAATATCCAGCGCATGTTGGGGATACTCCTAGTACATTCCATATACATACCTAACTTGATTTCAAGCTTCTCCAGTCTCCCTAGTTCAATTCATTCCTGATTAAAAGCCTTTTCTTATACACCATCCTGGTGATCTTTTAAGGAATTCCAAGGAAAATATACGAAGAAGAACATTCCTAGTATATTGCTTATACGATTATAGCCTGCTCACAACCTTCTCCCGTCTATCTAGTTCACTTCATTCCTGATTAAAAACATATTCTTGAATATCATCTTGGAGTTCCAAGGAAGATAGGGGCACAATATCACTCCCAATGCATAGTATATACGAACTTAACTTAATTCCCAACTTCTCCCATGTCGTTAACAGGATCCATTCCTAATTGAAAGCACTTCCTTAGAAGTTTTCCTTGACAATTTTTTAAAGATGTCTCAAGATTTGCGTCTACGATGTCCATTTCACATGTAGTATCAAGTACTAGTCAACTCACATGTAATAACATTCTAAAGTGGCGAGGATTAGTAAATACTCTTTTAAACTACTTTAAGATTAAGAAACGTCTTAAAGATGTCTCAAGATTTCCCTATAAAAGAACCGTTTGACATCTACATTCAAGTACTAGTCCACTCACACGTAATAACACCCTAAAATTTAACGAACATTACCAAATAGTCTTTTAAACCACTTTAAGATTAAGCAATTTCTTAAAGAAATCTCAAGATTTCCCTCCAAATGACCCGTTTGCCATCTACTTTCAAACACTAGTCCAGTCACATGTAATAACACCCTAAAGTGTCGTGAAGATTACCAAATACTCTTTTAAACCACTTTAAGATTAATAAACGTCTTAAAGATGTCTTAAGGTTTTCGTCTCCAATGTTCATTTCACATGTAGGATCAAGTACTAGCTCTGTCACATGTAATAACGACATAAAGTGTCGCGAAGATTCTTTCAATATATTACTAAATGCCTTAAGAGTGACGAACGCCTTAAAGATGTCTCAAGATTAAGGTGGTTTCTGAATTACTTATCATATATACTAATTAAAAGGAGAATTCTTATAGAATTCGAATGTACAAAACACTTAGAAAATCTTAGTATCGTTTTCTAGTTCTCCCGTGTTTCTACGATATCTAGTTCTCCCGTCTATCTTAAGATATGCAATAAGTTAGAAATATCGCCTTTATCATTGATAAGCCACTATCAAAGATACTTATTAAAATTTACACATAACATCATCACTCCCTCACTGCTCAATAAATCAACTAAGGCAGCTGAAACCGTCCAATCTTCCCTCCTAGCCGTGGGCAACCACCGTAAAATTTATGTGACACGGGATACAATAGCTATTCATCCCAAAGTTCCTCCCTCTGACAGCTGTCATAATTTACGACCTTTTACACAATACCCTTCCCCCTTTTTCAGTTCCATTGTCAAGACTTCAGTTCCCTAGACCAAAACAATACATCTCTCCCCCTCTTTTTCAGTTCTATTGTATCCTCTTCAGCTTCGTAAAACGAAAACTATAGCCCCCTCCCCTTTCTTCAGTTCCATTGTCAAGACGATGACTTCCATATCTACTCCTTTTAGAGAAGGAAAGATAAATTTGAAGACGCAGGTAAAAGAAGAAATAATATCTTAAATAAATAAGAGAATATCAAGAAATGTTTAGTGCAGTCCGTGAAGGAGTTTCGGAAAAGAATGAGAGAAGCCAGTCGGCGCTATGAGGCATCAAATCGAGTTGTTTGAAGGTAACAGCATGAAGAAATCTAGGGAAACCTCAGACAAAATAGCGGATAGCAGGACTCGAACCGACAACCTTCCGAATACAATGCCTACGACCTTGTAAATGTAAGTGGTATTTTCGCATGATGAAACTTAAGTAATAAGGCATGTGCTTATTATTTTAATGCAAAGACCCACATAGCAAAATGATGCCCCAGGGATGTACGACGGATCTCCTGGCAGGATATCGGGACGTCCGTGGGAAGTCCTGTTTAGGCCCCGTTTACATCCATGGGACTTCCAAATGTCCGCACCGGGATGATCCCTGGGACGTACTTTTGGGATCCTTTTAGGACAAAGATGGGACTATAATGGGATATTTTATTGTATGTAAATTAATTAATATTGAAGGCTATTTGTACCACTAAATAGAATTAATGTGGCTCTATAGGTGCTACCGGTAATACCAGATGCCAGCAAAAGCGTTATATTTCCTCTGTGTCCTTTTTTTCCACCCGGGTTGCTCAGGCTTCACCCTTAAAGTTTTCACGCTAGAAATTCTAACTTTCCAGTTATTCACTTTCCAGTTTGAAAACTTTAAGAGCAAAGTCTGGGCAACCCGGGTGAAAAAAAAAAAAAAAAAGGACACGGAGGAAATAAAATGCTTTGACATGGTATTAACGATATCACGTATATAGAGCCACGTGAGGTTTTTGTATATTGTTGTTATAATTATATTTTTTAGAATTAACTTAATTATTGCATACAATTCCAAGAAAGAAAATTTTATAAGATTTAATATATAATTGCTAATAATAGTATCATTTCACTAGTAGTGAATTGAGTATCTCTATGATTGAAAGCTTACAACAAGAAATGCAACTCGTGTTTATAAGAACATCTACTTAATACAGAGTGGCTAACGATAAACATTTCTGAATTTCCTTGATTTTGTTAATATTTCACTGACCGACATAACTGAACATTATTATTTTTATACAACTACATTACATACAGTAATGAATATAACTGAGATACTGAGAGTTAATAAATATAATTTGTCTGAGTGTTTACCAACTAGTCCAAAAGTGACAAAGCATCTTGAAAAATAAGTTCGCAAGATCACAGAACCACACTAGACACACACACACACATTACGTAGTAATTTTTGAAACACTGCTTACAATTTAAATTTCTGCATAAAACTCCATGACTATTCTCAAATCTTGTGAAATTTCCCTGATGTATACAGGATAGTCGAATATATCTCCCTTGGACATCATTTTATGGCCGGGAACTACTGGAAAACCCCAACTGATTATGAACTGAATTGATTTATGGCCTTTAAACACCATTGGCAAGGCTGTATGGGGTACATGAGAAGATATGGGAAGGAAGTCGACCAGGGCCTAGTTTTGAAGATAGCATCATGGCATTTGCCTGGCATAACTGAGGGGAAACCATGGGAAAGCACAGTCAAGATCCAACTGACTGAGATTATCTGCGTTCTAGTTTTACTAGCTTAGTGACGTAATGGCACATTCAAGGATCTCGGGCATCTTCCTCTCTCTGAATTGAGGCAACATTAGCCATTGACCTAAAACAGCGAATTAGGCTGAAGACTTGGATTAAATGAACCAATAAAATTATATCACGTGTACGGGTCATGGTATAGTCCAAACACTTACTTTATAATTCATCTATGATCACAATCTTGGAAATATCATAACTTTTTTCTGAGCTTTCGGACTCGTGTGGAACCAATTTTCAAGTTACAGGATCAGCCTAGACAGTGTCAAAGAGAAAGAAAGTCACACTAGGCAAATGCCGAGATGGTACCCTGAGCTTAGACCCTGACCGACTCCTTCCTTGTACTCTATCTCAAATTGAGCCATGATGCCTAAAGGCCACATATAAAATTCAAAATAAAAACAATGAAAATATTACCTTGTGTTCTTCGGTATGGTAAACTCCTCCATGTGGATCTGTAGATTGATTCTTGGTGCTTCTCCATGCAGTCAATGTTATGCAGTCAATGTTCTCGTTGTTTGGTTCTGTGAGATCCTCACACCCCGCCTGCTGCACTGCCAGTTTATTTTATTAAAAGCAGAGCAGATCCGGCAGCATAAGAGGCCTCACACCAAGCCCAGCCCCAAGTCGCTCTTGAAAAGCAGTTGCGGAGTCCCTGATAAAAAAAGGGAGACGCCATGGAAGGTTCCTTCAACTAGAAAGTTATAGGAGCTTCGAAGAAATCAGTTTAAGACGATTTATTTTGCGCCAACATCCACTTCCAGCCTGTATACCACATGACTGAAGTCAGAGGGGGCCAAAGAGCGAGATTTCAGGAAAACAGTAGCCATTGGTTGGAAGGCGCGTGACTTCACTATACAGACCGATGATAAAAACTTTATTTTTATATGGGCCAGTCTAGTAACTTTGGACTTCGGCCCGTCACGATTCGCCTTTAGCTGTTAAGTGTTAAAATCCACACCCATGCCCCTTGCCGGGACTCGAACCCGGAATCTTCGAGGGAGGAGGATCAGAGCAATATGATTACGTAAGATTCACTTACAATTATATTAGTGTAGATTTAAAGATTGAAACTTTTTTGGACTTCTAAATAACGATAAGAATTTAACTGAATTTATTTTTAAGCCTATAGGCATCTGAGGCTCAGGCCAATAACGATACGAAATTTGACATATCTTAAGCACGAGGCTATCTCCTTATTTTTATTTACAATGACTAAAATGAACTTACGTAATACTTGAGCAGCTATCATATTACAAATTAACCTACAAGTATACAGGCCCGCAGCCACGTAGACGGCGTCCTCCCCACGAAAAATTTCTTGGTCCCACTACAAGTTAAAATCTAATTTTATGTGTATAAAAGGCGATAAAACAGGGATTCCGGCTTAGCCTGTCGGGGGTGTCACCCCCAAAACTGAGAGCCCTTGCGGTCAAAAATCGATAGAAACCGTGTACAACTCCACTCAGACCCTCCCAATTTTGACTTTACACCACCACCCCTCTAAACTGAGAATAACTTTGGCAGAATCCCTGAGTTAAAAGTATATCACTACCCATGTCTCCAACAATATTTTAGTAGCTTCCCCTCCACCTGCAGTTTGGTTGGCAACGAGCCTGTTTTTATGTTGCAACAGCACAGTTATTATGATTACTCATTGTTTAAATAAAACAGAGATCACAAAGAAAATATTACAGTTATTGTATATCCTTTCAAAACTACTTTAACACAATGAACATGAATGTAACACAATAACTAAAAAAAACTAAACTTTACTTACTAATCTATGCTAAAAACACGTGCGCTAGCAGACGAATTTGTTGGGGTTCGTATAATGACGTCATGGCAAAACTGTCCATAGATGGCGCCATCGATTACTCATCCACGAATGGAATACCTAATAAGTTCTACTTTCTTTGACTGAAACAAGTGCAATGAAACGATGCTTGTTGATGTGACTTATTTGTTTATATAGTACTCAATCCTTCCCACATGATTTCACAACATATCGTACACAGTTTCACCAGGCAAATGAGGGCCGATACCTTAAGAAACGTCCTGGCCAATACATTCCTCATCCTAGAACTACCCAATCCCGCCCTGAGCCAAAGATGCCAAAAGGCCATAAATAAATTGAATTCAAATATAGCGTTGACAACAAATGAACCTTTAAGTACGTCACATCATGAAATTGCAAGACGTTTATTCCCTTTACTGTCATTAGTTCGGAATACCTACCACATTTTTTTTTCCACGCACTGGTTTTAACCAACGATGTTTATAGAACTACTGTAGAACTCACACCGATTTCAAATTAGCATTGGCGACAAACGATCAGAAATAGTGGAACAAATACAGATAAATGAGTACACGGTTCACAGTTCCGATTCACTACTCCAAGTAGCGGTGAACTGAATCTGTTACAAGTAATGTCACAGAGTAGAATCACTGGTAGCTGTAGCAGTGAACCGGAACTATTCAAAACCGATAAGGTTAAAGTAAAGCAAAGATTTCCAATAGTAGGTGGCAGCACAGGCATACGTATATGTCTGATGTATTTATTACCGTTACACGAAATTCCAATGCTACTCCTACAAATGGAAGTCTAGAAAGTTCAAACATTCAGGGAAGAAAGTTCATAACTAATTCAAGAGTTCCAACATTGAAAATTTTAAATTTTCGTTTTGCTTCATTGTTGAAATCGCTTTGTTGTTGTGAATATCAAAAACTATAACAATAAAGCTCTCTCAACAATGAACAAAAAAGAAAATTAAAAATTGACAATGATCGAACTCTTGAATTGGTTATGAATTTTCTTCCCTAAAAGCTAGAACTCTCTAGACTGGATTTTGTAGTAGCAGCATTGAAATTTCGTGAAACGATAAAAATGCATTAGACATATACGGAGATAGTGCTGCCATCTCGTGTTGGAGATTGTTGCTTTACATTATCCTTAACCAAGAAAACAAAAGTTGGTGACCCAATAACCAAAATTTCATTAGTAATTATGCACAAGATGTTAGAAACTAAACATAATTCAACCCACCCTAACAAGACAAAAAATAATCTAACCGGGCTTTTCTCAGGCATACACTAACCTGTAGTGGGTGCGTAAATAACATTCGGGACAAAATAGTGTTCCATAAATCAGAAAGTGAACGTAAATATCACGGTCGTGGGATTTGATTTGTGCGTAAATGGAATAGCAACTTATAATAAATAGCCTGTGGTAGCAGCAAGACTACGTAATTATTAAAACATCTAACCTGACTTCTCTATCCTGTCACAGACTACCTAACTGGCTATAGTGGGTGCATGGGAAGGTAAAATAAATAGTTCATATTCGTGGCAAAATAAATATAGTTTGCCATAAATCGTAGACAAAGGTAACGAAAATATTGCGGTCATGCAATGCATGTAAATAGTAGAGTGTGGAAAATAGAAAAACACTTGTATAATTCATTTATGTGCGTAGTGCATTAATTTGCAGAGTAAGGTTTTGGTTCATGAACGAACAAATGACGTTTCACTATTCTGAAGTCCAGTTGTACTATCTGCACCCCGAGAACTCGCACAGGGAAGGGTAGGTATTCATTACTGAGTGTAGGTTAGTTTAGAATATTTAGGTCTAAGTGGTTTTTCATTAATGGATTAGCAAACAAATTTACTATTTGCACAATGTGACAAACAAAACATGCCAAGCAGTTATTTGAAATGTCCGTAGTGTTTTTCTTAAATTTATTTAAGGACTTTAGGAATCTCAGGCTCAGCCCGGAAGGTGTAGCAAGGTAGCCATCTAAAGTCTGTTTGTAGGTACCATCCCGGCGTTTGCCTGGTGTGACTGAGGGGAACCCCTGGGAAAACCTCATCATGCAGTAGGGTGGACGGCCGGTGGGCGAACACCCACGACCTTTCGAACGCGAATTGTATGGTGGTTCGTAATAATCACATTGTCGGATATTTCGAAATTAGAAAATTCTACATTCTTACTTTGGAGGTGCATGTTAAATGACTATCAAGTATTATTTTTTCCTTTCTGATCGCTGAAATATCGATCTATCATCATCCATTCGTCCTGAGCCAAAGATACCTAACTGCCTTAAACTGAAAGCAAATTCAGATTGGATTTTTTTTATAATACGCAATTCAGTAAACGTATTCATACGCCAACCGTCAAAGAATGCTGAGTACGGCAGGTGTCTTGACCTTTCCGTGTATGTTACAATAACAAAATTTTCTCGCATTTACTTGATGTTTACTTTCCCCTCATTTAATGTGAGGTAAGCATGTTCTTCAAGTTCCATGACAGTTTCAGCTTCACGAGCTCATTTACGTGAAATTAATTAATACACAATATCCTAGCTATCTTAAAACATCTATGCACTTAACAATATGAACTGACATATGGCTTACCTCTAAACTATGTGTAATAACTAAATCATATTAGTTCTAAGCTATCAAACTTTTCTTTTGCACGAATATCTTGAATTTGAGCAGGGCAAAGAACAACACAACATTCAAAACAAATCTTGAATGACAGTTGCGACACCTGGCTATAATTGGCGTTTTAAAACAAAAGAATGATGAACAGCGCGTCCCAACACACACACAGCACTTTCGAAAAGTCACACAAGCACTTTTCATTCGAACTTTGATTATTTGCTACGCCATATCCTTCGTATAGTTATAATTAATTAAATAATAATAATAATAGTAAGGTCGATTTAATTTATAGAAAAATAGGTAATCCCGCACAGCTTTCCGGGGGACATCCAGGGGAACTCCATACGGGATGAACTGTTTGTATTGCCCACAGAGTTATCCCAAGGACGTCCTTAGGACATCCCTATGGGAGCTTGAAAAATCTGACGTTAATGGGATCTAAATGGGACGTCCCAGGGATGTACTCTGGTATGTGGGGACAGGCTGAGTGAGTGGGGAAAGTTAGCCCCCGTTCATCAATAAACAAAGCTGAGATAATTAGATTAAAGTAATTTCAATATAAAAGGGAGCAATATTATTAATTACTATTATGAGTACAGTGAAAACAATATCAATGTCTATTTGTAAAGGAACAATGTAATTGGTGACAAATTAGAGTCATGCAGTTGAGGGGTGATAATTTCAGCCCATGCAGCGATCGAGCGCGTGTGTAGCCGCGCTAAGAAAATCATAAGTATGTCCCCATATTTCTACACGACAACACTTAGACCACCTTGGAGCGTTCGTTCACGTAGGACGTCACGTGGTCTGCGTAACGACTCCCTTCGCCCCTGTAATTGACTTTTTTTTTAACCATATTACGCTAGATGTTGATTCATATAGCTCCCCAATTGGCCTCGCGATGCTGCGTGAAGATTGTAAATTTTGATTCCCACCAGGAATCGAAATCCGAGACCCGTCGCAGCGAAAGCACGAGGCGCAACAATTTGTCTAAGAAGGAGATGCTTTATTACTAACGTAATAATTTTATTTATACATACATACATATATATATATATATATATAATTCTCATAAACCGCATAAGTCGGAAGTTGACGACCATCTGTACTAAGTTAGATACTTATCCAATCATGTTCAGAATTTTGTTTATATCATATTTTACAAATTCATTCCGTTGAAGCTTTTGTTCAACTTGGTATGTACTCTGCTTAATTCTTCGTTTAGGGCCCCATCGACTACTCCAATGATTTTAAGGGGGCCTCACAATTCCAAGATCGGCCTCTTTTCTCCTATGAGAATCATGAAAAAGTGTTGAAAAAAGAAGTTAATGTGTTGATATCTTCCTGACACTTCGTACTTTGTGTCTGTGTCATCTTCTATTTTACAATTATGTGTTTATGATATTGTAATCATTTATTAGGAGTAATCGCTATCAGTAATGTATTTGTGTGTATTAATACAAATCTAAAATAGGCTTCACTTTGCTAGTTATATACTAATATTTTCGTCTTGTTACAGTTATGTGTTTAGGTAAATTATGTAATAAACTGTAAATATTAGTCATTAGTTCTCATAATGTAAAATAAATTGCATACTACTAAACAGGTTTCGCATAATGTTACCACTGTACTGTATGACGAAGTAATGAAGTTATGCAATACATTTATCTTTAATTCACCCATACCTTTATCACATCGTACTGAACGGTACTGACTTACGCCGAAACTTATATTATGATTTATATCTACCTTATATTGTTTAAATATGTCTTACTTTGCCATTTATCGTTATATAAATAGATTTAAAATAATTCATAAACATTTAATCATCATTGTCGTAAGTACCGAAGATACTCTCTGAAAAGTTTTTGATCTGGGGGTCAACAACCAACTGTAGCAGAGAGCCCGTGATGACGCCAGACCGGAACTGGTAGCTGCCCCGAAATATCCTTCGTCCCTCATAAATTAAACCTGGCATCGTCACTGGTTTATAGTACTATCAGTTTGAGCTGGGGGGCACACCTCCCCGTTCTGTCAGACTTTACCCTACAGATGAAACTGAAGGCTACAAATGGGATAAGGTAAGTTTGCGGTGACTTCATCACCCCTGGTCCTGTTACACCATCTCTGCATAGGCCTACAGGCTTTCTGTATCGGACATGTCCAGGGCTCGAAATGGCAATTTTCACGAAACGGAACGCTTTACCTTTGTAAATATGATATTGTCATATTTTGTCTATGATCAGCATATTGACGAGACGGAACAGGAAGGTTCCATATATTCACGAATCGGAACAGCGTTCCGGTTTGCTCCGGTCAATTTCGTGTCCTGGACATGTCTCGACTTTTCATTTTTTCAAGTTGGCAACCCTAAGGCCATAAAATAAAAAAAAATCAAATTTGGACTACCTTAATAATTACGCTTCAAATTATATTTATTTTACGTATCAAAAATACTGAACTGCTGAACAAGACTATATTATACGTAAAAAATAAAATACATGTAACGTTTCGACCTTCTAGCAAAGATCCTCATCAGACATACACTCAGAGTGT
>JAGDQP010040851.1:0-17137 GCA_022664845.1 Lepisma saccharinum | reverse complement strand
CTGCAGATTCTGGTTGTGATAAAAAGACGCAGTTCCTCCAAACTCCTCAAGTTCGATGCGCGGCCTGCCGTGGGATTCTTGGCGCAGCAACGCGAGCGAATAGAGGGGAGTATCAACACGTACGGCAGTGCATGCAGCCGAGTTCCGCGTGTCACAAAACGTCAGCATGCTATACAGGAACAAGAGTTTATTGCGAAATCAGCGATTTTGAGGTTCTGTAAGAAAAGAGATGTTAAAAATTGAAATATGAAATTTCGAAGTATGACGGTATATTATCACTAGTAGATTACAAAATATCTGCAAAGACATCATTTTGAATCCAAACTGGCTGACTTCATAATCCATTTTCCAGAACGTTTGAACTAGGGATACGAAATTTGGCATAAAGGTGTATTAACAAGAGTAGTTTAGGAATAATTTACATTTTTGAAAAAGTTGTTAACTTGGATCAAAATGACCGCACAAAAACTTTTTCCAAACCACTGAAGCTAGAGAAACGAAATTTGGTATCAAGGTGTACCATCACGAAAATGTTTCAATAAATGAATCAAACCACCGCTATGAGCGTGCAGTCCCCGAGGCGATATGAGAAAAGGTCTGCACAGCATGAGGCGCTATCCCCAGAAAGTCTGATCACAGTAAAGGGGGTGTAGCCCTAAAAATTTGAAGTTGAGGCGCACACGGAATTCTGGGGTAGCACACCCAGCGAGGCGAACCCAGTATATACACTTATAAAAAGCTGTGAAATCCGAGCAAAACAACAGATGATGTTCGAGCCTTAGGGTTGGTGGTGGTGGATTTTAGGGCCGTTAGCAGGAAGCAAATTTGCTGTATCATCACAAGTAGGTTACAATAAATATGGCAAAGCTTCCCTATGTTTCAATAAATATCTCATTCCCACGTGTAGTGTGTATGGGAAAAAATCTGCAATATGGAAGCACAGTGTCCTGGAGAGTGGTTACGATAAAGGGGCGTAAGTACCCAAAAACTCGAAGTTGGGGGCGCAGCCAGCTACGGGGGCCGAGGACCTAAACGAGGTCGAGCGAGAGAGTATATATATTATACACGTACAAAAAGCTGTGAAATCCGTACAAAAACACCAGAGGTGCAAAAAGTGGAGCCAAGTTCTTTAGCCCTAAAAAGGTGTGAAATGGGAGACGGATGAGCCAAGTTCCTTGGTGACAGCATGTAACAGGAACAAAGGAATTTGGCACGAGGTGGCAAGGTTCATGATCCTCAAGCTATAAGGGTGGTGGGGATCCTAAAACCCACTACGTCCACCGCCACCAACCCTAAGGCCAAGCCAAGTTCCTTTGTTCCTCTTACATGCTATCACCAAGGAACTTGGCTCATCCGTCTCCCATTTCACACCTTTTTAAGGCTAAAGAACTTGGCTCCACTTTTTGCACCTCTGGTGTTTTTGGTCGGATTTAAGTATTCATTGGTAAAAGTACCAAGCTTGACATACACGTGCCCATTGATTTTGAAAGTTTGTTTACATATGGATTAGTCACTGGGGTAGACCTAAGAAGAGAGACCTGCACGGGCCGAGCTAGGCCCGAGGCCCGCAGCCCGGGCCAGCTCCGCTATTACTTTGGACCGGGCCGGGGTTGGGCGGGCCGACATTTCTTTCTCTTCAGGTCGGGCCGGGGTCGGCCCTATTAATTGCACTGCTTTAAAGTTCAAGTCTGTGCGCACGCCACGTCGAGTGAAAGGTATTACAAGCAATGCAATATATACAGTTGGTGTTGCTTAGCGGCTCCACTTTCGCTTTAGAGGATTAGTTGTTCACCGGGACGTTGACCCCAGTCAGCAGTCACACGAGTGACTGCATGCCCTTTCGTCAATAAATGACAAAAGACAGTATTCGTATTGAAGCTTTCTCTGATGGTCCGTGTCAATACCAGAATATGGTCAATCCAACCACTGGATCCCAGGGGGTGAACAGTCAGAGTTGTTGTCTTGATATAAAAATGAAAGGAAACCGCACTCTTTGTTCTTCTCTCCACTTCAGCGACCCGCAGGAAGAAATGGTGGATGAAATCAGGGTTGCAGTCTAATACGGTGTTAAATACCATGCAAATGTAGGTCTTGCGGGTGGGGTCAAATTTCTGATAATTTGTTTTGTAAATAAAAGTTGTACTTTGACTAGCTACTTCTTTGCTGGATTTAAGAAAAATGCGACTACAAGCAATCCGTGTTGCCAACAAATTACAGAAAATCAGTATTTCAAATAGCTTTGTAGCCATTAGACAGATCAGCAACAACTTGCCATTTTCATTCTGGGACAAATCAGAGAGATACTTCATGTGCCACATTTATCAGCGTTGCCAACCAGTTTCAAACCGTTAAACCTAACTAGAAACCTATTGCTTGAAAACCTCTACAAATCGAAGTTACGGTATATAAGTTAAAGTCTTACTCAAGTAAACCTTTGTAAGTCGAAATTTAGGTAGTTGAACGATCTGAGCCGAACAAAATGAGGCGTTAGATGATCACATCAATGAGAGCGCTTTCTCAGCGGATGTTTGTTACGTCGTGATCAGCACTTAATTACGTGTTTTATACGATGGCCAGGCGAAAATGCAGGACTCCTAACTATAGAAATGAATTGTCAGTCAATTCCAGCCCTCTATATCTCGAAGTTTCATATTATTTCTCTCAATAAGTCGAACTTCTCTAAGTCGAAATATTCAATAACTCGAATTTTGTCTTTTCCCCTTCAGATTCGATTTATCGAGGCCCCCACTGTAATAATAAAGTGAGGCGTCCTCTTTCAAGGAATTCATATAGAAGTTATTGTTGAGATGCTTTTTACGAGGTCAAAAATTTCTCAGATCAAGGAAAAACTCGGAACTCTCTACTTTCAAGAATAGCTACTATTTTGAGCACTTATGAGTTTTAATATTCTGTAGAATCTTTATTTGTAACAGGTCTTTTGGTGTAAGAATTCTAGTCATTTTAGAGTGGGAAATTATTATACAAACTAACGTGGAAACGAATCGATATTTGACAAACAGAATGCTCAATCAGAATTCGTTGTACCTTTCCCAAAGCAAACAAAACACGAAGATGAATTTCAATTTGATAAAACTTGGCTTTAAATATGGTGAAGTTTTCCCAGCTGAATGAAGCAACTGGTTTTAGTGTTAGGGTATAAATTCTTTACCCATGTCAAATTCTTGCTTTCTTTGTAATATACAGAAAATGGTTAAAATGTTCATCTGTATTGTTTTTTTTACCACCTTAAAGACAACATTTATCTTGTTACCACGTCATTAGTTATACTATTGTTTCAGAATGCACATTAAGGAGTTTTACCATACTAATAAACTATTGCAGCATTTAACAACGAACTGGACTTATTTTTAGTGATACTGTCTCGACACCAAAATTCATGTGAAATGCATTTGTAATTTTCATGTTTCATGTGGCTGTTTCTTCCTCATTTCTTAATGGTTCTGATTAGCCTGTATCCTGCATTTTAAAGGTCTAAAATCATATTACAAAGGATGCTCATCCTTTGCTATAACGATAATCTACTGACAAAATTAACACACTGTCTTTTGTTTTGTTTTTTTCGTATTACGTATATCTGAGGCTTTTTAACTGTCTTAACGTCATTTTATAATTCAATTCTGAAGTTAGTTAGTGAAAGGATATGACATTTATATATTGTTTCACTGGCATCGTGTATCACATATCTTCTCCTGCTTTTGCTATCTCTTTTCTTTCCTAGCTTATTTCCCTTCTTCCTGATGGACGCTACTACTAGGTTAATTTTTCCCACATATGGATATTAGAGGAAAAGGTGTGTAAAAAATTGGACAAGACTGACATTTTAGAACATATTTTTTTGTGTCATTCATATAGCAGATTACAAGAGAAAAGATGTATGTGTGCGTGTGCGTGCGTGCGTGTGTGAGGGAATAATAGAGAGAGAGAGAGAGAGTAATAATATCTACTTGCCCTTTAGGGAAATAATTCTCATTCAACGTTATTTTTCTTTTCCTTTTATTTTTTCGACATGGTAGGTAGTAATTCAAAAATCTGTCATATCACATGAGTTTCGACGAACTTGTATACATATTTCATCAGGCAGAAAACGAAATACAGAAAAGCTGGCAGCTATACAAGGAACTAGTTTTTTTCTTTCAATCTGTTTTATGTTTTTTTTTTTTAACTTTATATATTTACTTTTAGACTGATGACTCTAAAGATTATTTCCCATTGAAAACGTTACGAAGTATGATTTGGTCCTCTAGTAAGAAGGAGTCCTCTCAAGTGACATTATTCACAAGAGCCAGACGAACATAATCGGCAGGTACTTCCAACAGAGGGATGGCCAACCTCTGTGTCCTTTGTTTAATACAGATACCAAAGGAGCGAATTACAACCGTTCAGCTTTGTGAACGGTTGGTACCATTGCGATGTATCCTGCTTCCATGAAATGAATTTCCATTTTAAGTGCTCCTTCAGGAATCGGTTGTTGTGGAGCTGTATGACCTTGAGAATTCTCATCTTATTTTACATATATCGATTTGATTTCAAAATGTGTGATACACATACTAGCAGTACCTGTGTTTGGGAAGAGTTTCTCGACAGGGCGACGTTTAGCAGTTGACTTTGGTTTATGTTCAGAGCTGAAACGGATCACCGGGTCAAGTTTTGGACCGAGTCATAGGGTTTATGCACGGAACCCGTCCTGCCCGATGACTCGGAGGAAGAAGTATTATTTTCAAGTCTTTCCCTATGACTTTTGACGACTGAACAGAATTTCTTTCAGTGGTTATCAGGAACAGGGGGATTACCCCAAGGGCACCAAGAATGCGATGCTGAAAACTTCCTATCAATAGCAATAACTCATGGAAATAGTCTCACATCTCCGAAAACAACAAACATACCCTGAGAAGAGAAGATATTCTGAAAGAATTTGTGGATCTCGCAAATCAAAACAGGAACACAAGATCAGCTCAAATCGAGTCAAGACAAAGTCACCGGCCAAGACTGGAACACTGGATCAATTTGGTCAATATTTGATTATCGCATCTCCCTGTCACAAAGTTAGTCTGGTCATTTTAGTCAAGAAGAGTCATACTGAGTCAATCGGGCCAAGCTTCGGATCGGGCCATCTACGTGCGAGCCAGGTCTAGTCACCAAAATTGACCCGGTTTCAGCTCTGTAATACGGTTCTGTTTGAAAAGGCATTAAGCAATCCGCTTTGACGTAGGAGCTCCACACTGGTTTTCGGCTCAACCAAATGCAATAATGCCCTTTTTTTTACCAATAACTCACGTCTTTCTAATGATCCATCATGCACTGAACGAACATATACACATGGTAAACCGCTCCTGCAAGTGGCGTTGCTGGCCACGTAACTACGTAATGGACCGTATGGCACAGCTATTTACACTATGATATGTACACAATCTTTGTTAGTGTCAGAAGTAGGTACTAGTACGGATAAAGAGGTTTATAATTTTATGCAGAATGAGCTTACAGTTCCAAAGTTGGACATGCTGTTGATAATCTAGCCATACAGCAACAATTGGGCAATTGAAGAGGAGCAGTTTGAATATGGCAGCGAGAGAGGGAGCGGCAAGGACGTATAACGAAGAGTTGGTTGATTTGGAAAAGACATTCGATTGAGTCAATCAAAACCTTTTAATACAAGTATTGAAGAAAGCAGGCGATGGCATAGGAAGATCTATGACTTATGAGGATGTAAGTCAGAAAATAAGGGTAAAAGTAGACGATGACTTACCAGAAGAAGCAGCAAAAGGTCAAAGAGTGAGACCGGGATGTTGTCTCTCGTCCACTTTATTTAATATACAAATATCTAGACGATATTGTAAAATAAAATTTAAAAAAAAATCGAAAGCGAGAGGGGAGTTACTGTCATGGGAAGAAAAACAAATGCGTTTATGGTTCTTCCTGTAGATAATAGGAAAAATCACTTAACATTTGAAATAATAGAAAATAATCTTAAACAAAATGGAAAAGAGAAAGTGAGGAATATTCATTTTTACATATCTGTAAAAAGAGACAAAGACAAGAATAAAAATGCCAAAAGAGGCGCTGACGAAGAAGAATCTCTATTATAGACATGTGAAAAAAAGAGTTGAAGGAAATGTTGAAGAAAACCTTCAACACTTGATTAAATGTTTTGTATGGAGTATTTGTGTTATATTGAGCCGAAACGTAGACATAAAGAAGAATGGAAGAAAATCAAGTAGACACCGAAGTTATGCAATGAGAAAGTGTTGAAGAGAATAAGCGATAGACAGGGCAGGCCACGCTAAAACTTTCCAAAGACCTGGCCAGACCAGGCTAAATCCTGCTGTTTTCCTGTAGGCTAAATACTTCAATTTTGTTCCATGGATAAACAAAACTTACTTTACAAAATTGCTCACATTCAAATTTAAATACTATATCAACTGACTGTTAAAGTTCTTAATACATAGTCTGTGATAGTGCCAAAGTTCTCACAAGCATTGTCATTCATATCAGTGAGCTTAGTGCTTGCCTACGGTATCTTCCAGAGAAAGCTCTCCGGGGAATGGTTGTACAGCCTTGAAGGTGCTGTTGAAGTCTCTAGTTGATTTTAAACTAGGTTCCATATGCTATTACCAGTATTCTAACTAGAATCCCCCCCCCCTCCTGCCCTGCAAGGAACCTTTTAGTGACCTTGTCCTAGCATAAGGTGACCATATTTTTTCGAGTGATTCCGGGGAGAATCGGGGTACTTCCACTCCTTCCTTGTTGTAACTGTAAAATTGTCTACTTTTTCACCACCATCCCCACCACCATTACATGAAAGATGACTCCATTCTTAATAGTTTTATCTATATTACTTGAATTTGTAGTTTAGAAATGAGTGTTTAAGTCAATCAGAAAATTCCTAATACGATTAGAAAAGAGAAATAACAAAAAGTGTACAGTTCAAGGATTTTCCGAGAAGGTAGAGAATACAAAATTAGAATTCCTGAAAAGAGTATATATCTCGTAGCCCTAGACAGAAGTAGTTTTCGAATAAAAACATTTTTTTTTTCGAAGGATATTTATTCTTCAAACCGGGGAGACAGCCGGGAATAAATGCCTTAATCCGGGGAAACTCCCCGGAAACAGGGGAAACACCTATACCCTAGCAGCATATCCCACATATAGTTTTCAAGCACAGGCGGATCAATGAGCGTGGGTCTTTACTTATTTGTTGTTACTAGCTCGTTTAAACATTTCTGAGTGCCGGAAACCTTGCCCAAGGTTAGAGATATACGCAATATGCAAGAGAAATATGCCTAAAAGCTATAAATAAAAGTCATATTTAAAAAAAAAAAAAAAAATGGTCAGCAACAAAAATGCCAACTTTCTCAATTACAAATTTTACTTTCTGATGGTTCTCAATTTATAGAATTTTGCAACTACTTGACTTGAATAAGCTTGAAAATATTAATTTTGTAACATCTCATAATAGTCGTGGGCCTAAGTTTTAGATACCTTAAGTCCTTAAAAAAATTCAAATTCAAAATTCATAATAATCGTGAAAATATGGCACGCTATTGACACAAACTCGTAATAATTAGGTTTTTTTTTTTGTTCTTTTTTATAGTATGGTCAATGGGTGATAAGTTACTCGAGAATGAGTAACTCTCACCCTTTTATTTAAGCTTTTCAATTTCTGTACCCTATTTTCACCAGACGAATACGAGAGATAACAGGGGGGGGGGGGGAAGTACCCATTCATCCCCCCTAATCTTCGGCCATCTAATTCTTTCCCTTCCACATATTCATCCGCCAAGTAGTGGGTCAGGTCAAAAAATGAAACCGAAATGCACCCCTGGTGATAGACGAACAATATTAGAGAAAATACAGAATATAAGAAAAATAAACTGGTTAGGACATTGACTGCGCACAGAATGGTTGCGGAGAAAGAAAGAAGATGAAGAATACAAATCTAATTTCTTGACAATATTAAGGAAGATAAATCGTATACTGAAACAAAAAGAGAAGCGCAAGCTCGGGATCAATGGAGAAGAATGAATATGTCATGAAGAACCTGCCGCTTTCAACAGAGCAATAATGATAATGATGATGAGAGAGCACTCACACAGGAAACAATGTTCGTAACTTATTTAGACTAGTGACCCAATCTTTCTGCGTATTTTTTAAATAGTTCATAATTATATTTGCTACCATGAAAGCACGTTTCTAGGCCATAGATTTTGAAAAAAAAAAAAAAAAAAAAACGAAAAAAGTCAACTCTACTAGTTAATATTGAAGAGAAATTAATTGAAGCGACCAGTACTCGTATGAATGTGTACGTACGTATTTGTATGTGTACGCGATGGGGGAAACAAGAGAGAGAGAGAGAGAGAGAGAGAGAAATAAAGTAAAATTAGTCTTCCAATAAATTGTGAGGTGAACATGCGATAAGCAATAACTTTAAAACATTCAATTGGAAATTTTAAATCAAATATTTTGTTTCTATACCTTTTTTTGTTTTTAAAGAACGAAAAAAAGAATGAAGTACAATATTATTTCCCTAATTGCAATTGGAAAACAATTTCGTTTCGGAAAAAGAAATAAACAACACTACTAAGATTTTCAATTGGTCGAGTACATGTGAATGTTCTTTAGATAAAAAAATATATATCTATATAAAACAAAATATAAAAAAAATATCACCATATGTAGGAAGTACTCATATTGACCACAATATTTAATTAATAATCAAAATAAATTGCTTTCTATAAAAAGAAATCCAACTAGAACTAAACGAGAAGTTATGTTACCTTTTTTTTTACAGTACAGTAATTTTTTTACAAAAGAATGTCAAGGGTTACAGAGTGCTGTTATTTATATTAGTCAAAACTAATGCAAACAAAACGTGTTTCCGTTAGCGTAAAGACAAAATATGGTATAATTTAATTACTGTTAACTTTTTTGTAAACTTGTATTTTAGAAACAACCCTGACAAAACAAACAGTAAGGTAGTTTTTGTTTTAACATATAAATTGGAGGACCGATCTTTATTAGAGATGTCATACAGTAATATTCTCTTTGATATCCAGGCTCTGCTGGGGCCCCATTGTAAATGTCTGTGTACCGAATTGTCTTTCTCGTTTTTTTGCAGTCATTATCAAGTAATAAGGAGAGGTTTTCTAAAGATAAGGGACTAAATCGGCCTGTTCTGATAGGTGTCCTTTTTTAGCAGATCGAAAAAGAATTTTGGTGTATTTTGGAACACGTGTGATGACTTTGTATTAAAACATGCACGACAAATTAGCACGTTTCCTGTCAGTATGGAGTTTGCATATACCTTTAGCATCCATATCTTCTACTACAGTATATAGAATTTGACTTCTTGAGCTGATAGATGCAAATTATTGTAATTTTGCATTTAAGGAAAACTTAATTATTTTCTTTAATTTTCTGCTATAGTCTATCCCCCCCTTTTTTTGAGCCATGTTCTTGTATCACTCAGTTATGCAATTATTGTTTCTACAATCATATCTTCACATTATTTAATTACTGTAAGTGGTCCAAATGCATTACCGACCAAGTGAGCCTCAGTTGGTACTGCGTTAGCTTGCATATCAAGAGCTCTTCGATTCGGTCTCAGCGGCCGACCAAATTGAACGAGTTTCTTCCAGAGATTTTCCTTAATTTTACTTCCCGGCTCCCTTCTCCAGGAACCTTCCACTTTCTTACATTACTCTCTGTCACCTGTAAATGAGAATTAATTCACGAATTTGACTCGAACCAAATAATCCAATAGATCAAATCAAATACTGCAGAGAATTCGCATATTTTTTGAATTTGACTTTAATTTTAAGGCCATTAAGCAACTTTAGCTCTGGCTTAATGAATGATGAGAGAATTAGTGGAATGAACAAGGTGGAAGGAAACGGGAAATCCGTGAGAAAATCCACGCACATTGTCCACCACAAAGTCGGCATTGAACGAGTATGGATCTAACTGACAATACCAAGCACCAGAGGTGAGCGCTCTATCATTGAGCCACGGCGGACACATATTATTAATTCATATATAGTCTTCTGTTTATTGGACTTAGGAGTTTAGTGGACTAACACTTCAAATATTCTCAGCAAGCCATTAGAAAATTGTGTTATACATATCACTGAAGGAACTAATGATAATTCCGTTGGTAAACTTTATTTTTATATGAGCCAGTCTAATAACTTTGGACATCGGCCCGTCACGATTCGCCGTTAACTATTAAAATCCACACCCATGCCCCTGCCGGGACTCGAACCCGGGACCTTCGAACAGATGACCTACCGCCGCAGACCGCTCGGCCGGCTGATAATTCCATTGATTCTTGGGTAGTAAGTATGGCTTTTTCAACTTGTTAGTTAATTTTCAACAACAATGAAAGAGACTGTCCCTATACTTTTATGATGTTATCTGTATTCAGGCAACTGACTTCCTTTTATTTTATATTAATAGACGTTACAGTACATTTCTAGGTTGTGTTACAATTTATATCTCAATTGAGACAATGAAGGAAAGAAAAATAAATTGGTTAGGACATTGTTTCGGGATGAGTGGAGAGGTCATAACGTACCTTGAAGGATCTGCCAGTTTTGGCAGAACACTACTGATATTGATGTGATTTTTCATCAATTTTGTCAATTTTGATAATAGTTTGACACTCATTGAGAATATCTTTTCTTACCAATTGCAGTAAGACAAGTGAACATTTTATTTCTCTTTCCAAAATCACGTAAAGTTATCTTCTATATTTAGTTGAAGAAAACGAACCAAATTAAAGGTCGTCAAGAGAAAACAAAAAAGAGGAAAACTGAAAGGATTAAGAAATATCGTTAGCCGGACCGTGAATTAAAGAAGCTCACATTACGCCTCGTAGCGGTAAACACGTAGTACCACTTCAGTAAAGCGGGAAAATTACAAAATAAAAACTATCTATAAAGGTAAGCAAGAAAGTTCTGTCGCTTTTTCACCCTCCACCTTCGAACATCGATATGTCACCTAAGACGTACCTGGAAGATAAAAAATAGTCCCCATCAGCATCGACGACCTTCTGCCAATGTTCTGGAAGGCCATGTATTCCATCGCGGTAGAATTTTGTCGGCCGTGAAGCGAAGAAGGTATCAAGTGCATTTTGCACATCTACTAGGGATTTGAACTGGCGTCCTCTAAGGTGATTGTCCAAGGAATGGAACAGGTGAAAATCGGATGGTGCAGTGTTCGGGGAGTATGGCGGATGCAATAGTGTTTCCCATCCAAGGCGTAGAATGGTGTCCCGGGTCATCCTAGCCACGTGGGGCTTAGCGTTGTCCTGTAACAGGAGGACCCCTTTGCGATTCAGAAGTGCTGGCTCCAGAGTTTTGAGTATTTCTTGAACACGGCTCAACTGCTGACAGTACACAGTTGCATTGATGCTCTGACCAGCTGCTAGCAGTTCCCTATGCACGATGCAGCGAGCAGTCCACCAAACACACAGGAAGACCTTCTTCTGGTGCAGTGCTGGTTTCGGCTGTTTTGGAACCGGTTCATGGAATGCTAACCAATGATGACGGCGCCGTGCAGCTTTGTACAGGACCCACTTCTCATCACATATCAACACCCTGTCCAGAAATGGCTCCTTCCTCAGACGAGACAGCAAAAGAAACACAGGTGTCTGCTCGCGTTGCCTTCTGGCCCGGAGTCAAATCATGTGGGACCCATCGACCCAACTTGTAGTGCTTCCCAAGTTGATGGAGGTGCTGCCGAATGGTTTCGCCACTCACACTGAATTGTAGTCCCAGTTCCTCACATGTCTGACTACTGTTCGCCTCAATTGCTGCCTGAAGATCTTCATTTGGTATCTGTGTTGATCTTCCTGCACGTGGTGTGTCTTCGAGTGTTTCGTCACCGTCCTTAAACTTGGTAAACCACCGCTGCACTGTCCGCGTAGTCACGACACCCTCACCAAAGGCCTGACATATCTTCCGCCCCGCTGCAGCTGCGTTTGACCCCAGTTTGAACTCGTACAGCATACATGCCCTTATGACGCTCTGTGGAGGTCCCATGTTCACTCTGTCCTTCCGCACGTTCACGGTGTAACTGAACTGCTACAACCAGGTAGTATGTTGGCTATACCCACACCATCAACTGACCTTCGCCTGATCTCCATTCGCATTCAACTCACGGTGTGAGGGCCAATTGAACACAGACCTCCACAAAAAGCGACAAAACTTTCTTGATTCCCTTTATATTTATTCAACAACCTATTGACTGCCTTTATTGGTATATATATCAATGTGGACTGGATGTGGCTAGCGGGCCGCCTATTGAGGAGGTGATAACCGGGATAGGCAATTAGAACAAAGATGGCATAAGTAATTAAACTAACAGAATCTACCTACACAAATGCTACAACAAAAATAAAATACGATATTTTGATTTATTATACTCAAAAGTTTTCAGCTTATTTTTATATGACAATATGAAACTATAGATTGGTCTTAACATTTAAATAGTGCCAATAATAATAAAAATAAAATAAAAAAATGCATATCTTGGAATTCATTTTTAGAAATGTATACCTAAAACAGTATCTTTCAGTGTGACAAGTTGATAAGCTGTGTATAGTTTGTTCTAACATGATACAACGGAGCAAAATTAATAAGGTAACATAAAAATAATGAGGGTTTAGAACTGATGTTTGCATATAATGTACATGCATATATAATTAAGGGAAAATATTCAGCATGCTATGTACTGAGGCTAAGAGTAACGAAAACAACGTCTTTGATATATAAAAATTAGCGGATGCTAATACTAAACTCAACATGGCCCCGTAATTTCGCAACGTATCTCGTAGACTTAACGAGCGTATTATTTTTCTTAATTTTGCCCTCTCCTTCCTAGGTAGCATCGTCAGGCAAAGACATTACAAAATGCTTAAGGCCACGAAGACCAAGTAAATGGGGGAGGTTTATACGTAACAAGTCAGCAAGACAAGTAAAATGTCTTCTAGAGAATATGTGATTAATTTTTCTAGATGGGAGCGTCTTGTTTCGTTCTCTAAACGTGCATGCTCTATTCCTTCCGGGTGAGAAAAAAAAAGCATAGCGTAAAGACTGAAGGTAGAAAAAGAAGAGATCGAAGAATGATGAAGAAAGAGGAAGAAGAAAAATGGCGGCTACAGAGAAAAGAAAGAAAGAGGGTACAAAAGGGTGACATCAGTTTGTTTTGTAAGTTACAGGTCAGATGAAGAAAGGAGTGATGAACTTGTGTACCTTTGGGATATGTGTTCATACGCAGTTTCGTGTATAATTTCTTCACCGTCTCTCTCTCACTTCCTCTCTCTCTCTGTCTGTCTGTCTGTCTAATGGACATGACGAAATTCTTCATAGTGTAAGGAAGGGAAAAAGATCGGTTACCTTTGTGGCATTCCATTTACCTTCTTTTTCTTTCTTCTTCTTTTCATTATATGGTATGATTCAGTACAGATAGCCTTTGGCTACCTTGCTTCTATGCAATTTACAATACACCCGTGTGTTGCAGTTCGTCTTTCTTGCGCTGTGTTTGTGCTCTCCATTCAATGTGTTTCCTTTTTTTTCCTCCTGTTCAAACTTCTTTTTTTTTCTTTGAACGCTTGCTTTTAAAGATGTTTCCTTTTGCTGCCCTGTCTTGTTTCAATAGAAGACACAGTGTAGGATATTATTGAAGAAGAAGAAATTTTGACCGCATACAAAATGCGAATACTTTGGTGGGTAACCAGATTGTAAACACTCCATCGGCAAGATCAGGGTATATGCTGCGATGAACAAAACCACACATAACACACACACACACACAAAATGTCTAGTTTCTTGCTACAGGCTGTTCAGTTAGTTACTTGTCAACTGTCCTCTTCTTGTCTGTTTCGTCTCTTTATTTCTTTGGGAAGTCTTTCATATGTACTTCTTTCATCCATTTTTTTTACTTCTTCTACTCCGCCTGATAATACGTATTATAACGAAAAAAAAAAGGCTTGACTGTTACCGTTCAATAATCTTGTTTGATTTTGAACGGTTTATAAGCAGAAGAACAGTGGGAACTAAGCCCTACTACGACTGTTTTTGTACCTGACGTAGTATTATTGTTAATAGTTATCCTAAAACACCTCAAGGTATATTCTGGTTTCACACATCAGTAAATCCTCTAGGTTATGGAATTTTCTTTCAAAATCACACATATGTTTGTTTTCCCTTTACCACGTTAAGGGGCTTCTGCTCCTTCCTGCCTACCTGCTAAACTATACACATAATATGTGTATGGTTTTCACAAGATAATATGCGCGTTCTCTGGTTTTACAAGATACAACTTCTCACTCATCTTCCACTTAATGCATGGTTACGCTTTATTTCTCGCTAGGATTGAGGCTAGCCTAAAGAACTTCTGAAAATACAAAGGTTGCATAAGGAGGTTCAACACACACTCACTCACTCACTCACTCGTGGTAAGATGAGGCTATGGAATGAGTGCGGAGAGATTTAAGAGAGAAGTAGAGGGAAATGCAGAAAGATTTAACCTGGTGGCCTATCTCCTCTCTCTCTCTCTCTTCCTATTTTCCTTCACAACTTCGGAAGCCCCAAAGCACAATTCGGTTTGCTTCCCTCTTGTCTCACTCTACTTCTCTTATTCCTACCATTTGGTCTAATTGAAACATTCCTTTTCGTATGGACTGACTCTTGCCCCATGGCTAGAATAGCTCCTGCCAACAACGTTTGTCCCCCTCCAACCCTTCCCCCACCATTACACATATGCCACTAACACGAAAGCAGCTGACGGTAACAGTCTACTCTACTATTACAACTCATTTTGCTTTCTCTCTCTCTGTCTTTCCACAAAATTTGACTATCAAAGTGGCAGTGGTTTTAGCCACGTCCCGTGTGTGTCTGTGTGTGTGTGTGTGTGTGTGTGTGTGTGTGTGTGTGTGTAAGAGAAGAAGACTCCACCCCCCTTCTCCCCTTCCTCATTCCTTGCTCCTCCGTGCACCTTTGAGCTCAAGTTACGTCTCAGTGATAATTAGGCAACGCAAGTGTAACATTTTCCCACAGAATCTCCTTCTTCGCTTAGTTTACACTTTAACTCAAGAGATCTACTTCCCTGACTGCTGTGTTTTCCACCTACCTGAGTGAGAAGTATAATGTGGTGTACAGCTTACGGTTATGATTTTCTATGTGTGTTCTTAGATTTTAGAAATTCTAAAATTTAACCGTCATCAGAAATACTGAATAGCTCTAACCACCAAAAAACAGATCCATATGACGCAACTTCTGACCCAATGTAGAGGGTGTTACGTAGAATGAAAAGTACTAAAAGTCAACCCATTCGTTAGTGTTAGTAGCCTCTAAACTAGATTTGTTCCGAAAGAAACAGATGTCATCAAATTAGCACATATATTTATAATCAGCAGTAAACGAGAAGGACTCCATCTATTTACAACTGGCGAAGAATGCAAAGACATCTATACTCATAACGTATAGACAAGAACAATAGTTAGATCACAGAAGGCTTGCGTAAAACATCTCCCACAAAACACGTGCATTCTTCACGCATGCTGAACTATATTCCAAATTAGTTAGCTTTTACAGAGCAATTAGTTAAACATTAAAAAAAAAAAAGTACAACGAACAAATCTAGAAAAGCCAACCACACGATACAAAAAAAAAAAAACACAAAATAATCAAAACATACTTTCCCTTTTATGATCGTTTCTTTACAAACGCGGACACAAATACTCCTTCGCAACAGAGGGTAGCTAGCGAATCAACTATAGATGTTACAGTGAAATCCTTGAACATAGAATTTGGCTATTTAGCTTCGAGTTTCTTACGAATTTGTATTTGTGAAAGATAATTAAATAATTGACTTGAAACCAATATTAAATGGATCAATATCCCAGTTAGGAAAGTCCAGATTAGGAAGGATGTCCTAGTATGAAGAGTTCTTGCTTTCTATCCATCTTCAAAGTTGAAGTTACCATGTAATGCCGTTCTAAAACAAGTGATTGCTGACTCGATCATTCCATATCAAAAAACTTAACTGTTCCAAAGGCGATGTGCAATTTGTGCTCTGAATGTCACTGAGCACGATTGGCTTACTGGTAGCGGTCGCCCTTTTATCGACCAGTTTTGCAATCGCTATTCTCGCCTTCATCTCTTTTTCATACTTCATATTCTCATCTTGATGTTTGGCTATATTTCGATTTATTCCAATTACCCTTTCCTTTCATTTTGTTTACGTTCATTTTCATTTCAGGTTCCTCACAACTTTCCTGCATCTGTTTTAACATCTTCTTAGGTGACGTTTCATTTTTTTTTGCAAGAAGAACCCCAAATCTAAAGCACTTCATTTTTCTTCTTCCGATCGTCATTCACCCTTGCTTTCAAAGAATCTCTTTATAACCTCTTCTAGAGATGTATGAAATAAAGTGTGTGAGAGAGAGGCAACATCTCTGTCTTACTCCTCGAAAAATTGTTGTTCTTTCTGATAAGTCCATTCTTAACCTTACCCCAGGATACCAAAAAGTGTTGAATTAATGCAGTATTTTTTTTATTTTTTTGTGGTGTAGAAATAGAAGTTGAAATTCCAAGTTTGTCATTTGTATATACGTCGTATTTTGATTGTGGCAAACTTGTGTATCCATATTCGAAAACATGTACTGAAATTGCACATCAAAGGAACAGTTAATTGTATTTATTTTTTAAAAATATTCCTTCCTTCTCCCAAAATTCGGTACAAATTGTGAACAGGGAGTATCGAATGAAAAAAAAGTTGATAATCTTTCAAATAGCAAAAGATTCCTTTTGCTACAATAATTAGTGCAGAAGTTGCATTCAGTATTTTTTTTTTTTTTTTTTGAAATCCCATTCTTCATTAAAAGAAACGACTTTGGCAAAGGAAACAGTGAATAATAAAAGCAAAGAAAAGAAAGAAATCTGGTGAAGAGATAAACAGAAAATACCCGAAAGCAAAAGAAAGAATGAAGTACCTGATCCTATTAACTGAAAAACAGTAAAACCAAAATCTTAATCAGCAAAAAGTTTTGAATGAAGTACGCTGCGAAGTTTATATAATAAAAGAAAAGAACATATTCCTATGCTTAATCAGCAACTTA
>JAGDQP010040850.1:4943-17137 GCA_022664845.1 Lepisma saccharinum | reverse complement strand
ACACACCTGGTATATATCAATTTTGAAATTTTCTGGAGAGTGACTCGTTTGAAAATGGAGTACTCATGTACTCGGAATGAGAGGAGGTAATTTGTCAAGTTCTGTTCAGACATTCATATTTATTGTCAGAAAAGTGAATTTATGTTTAAGCTTTCCTTGGAAAGAAAGGCAACTTGGCTTTCCACTATCCAAAAATTGAGTACCAGTAAATTATTGAAGCAATTGACCTTTGCGAACTCGATTTATAAAATTTGTTTCTGAGCGTGAGAACTGAATAAGAATAGACTGACGATCGGCTGTGTTTCAGTTCGGCATAAAAATTATTCTTCAAAAAAACAAAAGGCATAGGCCTAATTTTCCCTATGAAAATATAATTGAATCTTTACAATTTGGACTTGGTGCTCAAACTCTAGAATCGGTCACTCTGATTGAGGTTTTACTTTAGCTCCCAGAGATTTATAAAGTAAACATTTTCCCTTCATTTTGCGTGGACGATTAGAAGATTTGCGAAGAAATCTCTTGATGATATGGAAGTGGTGTTTGGCTGTAATTACTACTTTGGTAAAGCGAGTTCATACTACGTAACTAGCTTCTCCGTATTAACGTTTTCCAAGCAGATTAAGTAATTTCTTTGTGTGATTGAAATTTATCAAGATATTGCGAATTCAAGGTACGTCTACATAGAGAGAAAACATGAAGAAAACAGTGTTGGTGCTTACTTTTCTCATATGCATTGAAAGTTGAACTGGAGAAAGTACCTGTAGTTTCCTTTTGCAATATAAAAATCTCGAAAAAGCTTTTAATAGTACAGAGGAAATTAAGGTATATATAATGTATATAACAGAAATGTTCGTTAATATTATTATACCGTAGTTCACACCTTGCTTTTGTAAAATTGTATAGGACGTAGACAATGTCATGTAAACGAATTTAGGAACTGAAGAACGTATTCTAGTTAGGTTGTACGAAAAAAATATTACGAATGAGATAAGGTGTTTCTGGGTATCTGAGAAGTTTCCCATCTCAAGCACGTCCTCTTGTTAAAGTTCCGAGCCCACACAGTCCTTTCGTCAATACAATACCCACTAGAGGCAGCTTCTTATCTCCATCTGGAGCAAACTTAATTTCCTTGCGTTTGAAAAGCAGCCGCCGAGGAAACCGAAAGGAAGAAGAAAGTGTGTATTCGATCAGGTCTATTGTGCATGTGGAGCATTGTTATTTCTTCTGTTACTATTCTTGGCTTCGTCTCAAAATTGTATCCAATCATTGCTTGGTCCAAGGAAAAAGAAAATAAGTGCCATTAGTATTTTGAGTGCTTCAAGAGAAAGACTCTTGCCTTCTGAAATAGATACAGCGAAGGCACATGAAGTAAATATACATATCACAGAAATTGTAAATTGCGGTAGGGAACTGCCAGTATTTTCGGTGTATAAGTAATTAAAGTAATGGTTATTTTTATTTATTTATTTATTTATTTACATCTAGAACATATATTTTAGAATGAGATTTGGAACCTTTTTCACTTTATGAATAAAAAAACAACAACTATGTATTCCCTCTTTCAGCGTTTTTTTAAGAATGTGTCTCTGTTTTCAGAAACCATAATAGTTTTTCGAACAATTACAATGATGCTATATAATTATTTAACGTATAAATAAACAAGTAGATTTTTTTAAAAAGGAAACAAAGATTCCGAAACAAAGATCTATGCTTATCCGGAACAATCAATTAGACGGTAGATAACACTGGTAAAAAGAAACTTTTTGTCTTTTACAAGAATTAACTTGAATATAAATGTATTTTGTCATGCTGAGTTCAAATATGCTGTCAGATTTTTCCCATCAGGCATGTATTTTTCGGCACACATTTAAAGTTATATGGAATTAGTACTACTATATGATAAATATACAACTCATTTTGCCTTACATGAAAGGTTGTATATGATGATTTTGTACTATAAGTTGCATTTGGAATATCTTCATGGTCGAGCAGTAGTCAGCCAGCATACTAGGACTCCATTTGCCTTGGTAGCAGTGGAGGGCCCAGAGAGGGGCCGCGCCTCCTCAAGTAAAATACTTAATCTTTATTTTAAAACATTATTTCAATAGTTTTCTCAGAATAAGCTTCAATTTTGTTCCGGACACATCAGTTTTATCCAGAAACATCGATTTTAGGGGATACCGGTGTCATATTCCTTGATAAAATAATATATTTTTATACTTAAAAATTCATTTAGCGGGAAAATATTGAAAATGTTCTGGTCTATTCCACCTGTGCCCTTCCTCACGAAGATCCTGGATCCGCCACTGCTTGGTACCTTTTTCCATCGTAGAAATCTGATGATGAAAATACTCATCATGTTCGTCACTGCTAGCCCAAGATTTTCTGGACAGAAGTCTATGTGGGAGAAGTTGTTTTAAGGACATGTGGTATCCCATAGCTTCATATGAATTCACAGGATCACGCACTATTTCACGATAGTTGTCTGTTTTATGATTTACAAGAAACCCACAACATTTACTTTTTAATGATTACCACACAGCTTTTTCCAGGATATTTAACATTTTCTCAATTTTCATCATCCAATATTAGTGATCTGATTTGTGACCCTATAAAAATTCCTTCCTTCAGTTTTGCATCACTAACTTTGGGAAAGTTAGATTTCAGTTACATAAATGCAGTAAATTTTTTATCAATTGGTTTTACAAAAGTTTCATAAGCTCCAGTTTGATATGCAGGAGAGGTAAAATTTTCCTTTTTTAGGTTTCAGTGACGGAGTAATTGATACATTCAAGAATAAGAAATTTACGTATAGGCCATTGTTTCCTAATATATGCGTAGTGAGAATTCCTGTGTGTGCTGTTCCATTCACACAAAAAACAGTAGAATTTAGTATATCCAAGTTGCAAACTCAGCAATAAAGCTATGGCCTTCAAATCCCCACAGATATTCCAGCTATATTTTGTATATTGAATTTTTTCTATCATCAATTTCCCTAATTTTGATTTAAAAAAAAAATTCCACTTTTTATAACTTTCAAAAATTATAACAAAGAAAGCTTCATGTAAGAAAGTACGAGGGGCATACCGAAAGTAATGCCTGTTGTTCATTATATCGGAAAGTATTAATTAAAATGTAACTCCTTTTTAGGAGCGTATAGGATGATTGTTCGTGAATGTTTTCACCCATTTTCGTTGTTGCAGGTTTTGCTGAACTACGGATGTGAAGCATAAACAAAGAGCTATCATCAAGTTCCTGACAGCAGAGCGATGTACTACCGCCAACACCCATGAAAAGCTGGAAAAGGTATATTATGGTGAGGAGACAATTAACGTGAGTAATTTCCGAATATGGGTCAGCAATCTTAAATGAGTAGAAACTAGTGTGGAAGACCAGTGGCAGTTGTAACAGAATAAGCAAGAAAGAAGTGAATCGCCTGATTAGGGTGGATCGTCGTCGAAACGGCTATATGGTATCAGTGCTGTCCAAACGATGATCAAAGAACTGGGATACCGAAAGGTGTGTGCAAAATGGGTTCCTCATCAATTAAAAGCTGACTTGAAACAGAGGAGACAGGAGGTATTCGTGGATCTACTGGAACAATTTGAAGCCCACAAGGATATTTATTTGACATTTTTATTTTACCGCTGTTAAGACTTGGTCATACGTGTATGGCCATAAGACCAAGTATCAGTCTATGAAGTGGCGCCAGGCTGGCTTCCCTCGACCGAAAAATTCAAAAGTAGGCACTTTGTCAGGAACTTGATGATAACCCTTTGCTTATGATTCACATCCATGGTTCAGCAAAACCTGCAATAACGAAAATGGGTGAAAACGTGCACGAACATCACCCTATACGCTGCTAAAAAGGAATTAAAGTGGATTAATACTTTCCGATACAATAATCAGCAAGCATTACTTTCAGTATATTCCTCGTATATTATACAAAAAGTAACTATCACAAAAAGGCAATGCCTGATGAAAGATTCTGATTTGAATTCAGCATGGCAAACTACATCGGAATCAGTATTGAGATTTCTTTGGGGGGGGGGGGGGGGGGGTAAGCAATGTAATCATTTCAATCTAAAGTTGAAAGAGAATGAAAAGTAACCGTATCATATCAATATTCGTTAGTCTCTCCTCTTATTATTTTGTTTACGTAACGATATACGACTCGCAGGTTGCAGGTATCAGCTTTTCACCACTACTCCAAAACCAAATTCAGTTAGTTATAAAAAGGATTCTTGTTGTGTTTTTATATATATTTATAAGTTTTGTGTGTATAAAAGCGTTTTTATATAGTTTCGGTATTTACAGACGATTGAATTAAACACCTTTAAACGGAAGCATACACAGCTAAACGTGGTTGTGTTAATTCGACATTTTGCGGTGTCTCATGGCGACAAACACTTTTTGTGTTACATGAACACAACAGACGGTGTTGATTTTGATGATTCGACACAATTGAGGGTGTCATGCTAGCACTATTACAGTGTTGAATCACTGAAATCACACAACAAACGGTGTTGATTTAACACAGAAAACTAGTGGTCGCCCAGAGACACCGAAAAGTGTTGGATTATAACACAGCCATTTTTTGTACAGTGTACTATAAAAGATGTAAAATAATAATGTGTTAGTGCCTATTTCTAACAGAATCGCTTCGATAATTTATAGCTCCGTTCTCATTGGAAGAAAGACTCGAACATGCTTCAAAGCAGGTGCAGACCTTTACTTCATTTCCCCCAGAAAAAAATTTCATGCATAGGTTTCAGGTAGCAGTCTGAATACAAGAGGTCGTAAAAGTTTCGGAATTTGGAATCTATGATTCTGTTTCCTAAATACGGGGTATAATTATTACATCAAAGAAAACACTATTGTACAAATTGTAACATTAACTATTAATTAAAGTAAATGTGTGAAACAACGTAATCCTTATATTACACACAAATATAGTTATGTTTAAGTTGTGACCCCCAAAGTACTATGCATTTTTCACCAGGATTAGGCTCCTGTTTTTGTATTGTCATGTAAATGTGCATGTGCGTAGGTTAAGAGTGCTGCCGAAGTATATACATTAGCACCAAGGAAATCGTGCTAACCGTAAAAGGGTAAGACTTTTTCTAATAATAGTGGATTACAATGCCGACACTGGAGAAACAGAACAGTTACATCCTATCAGAAATTGGAACACAGTACTTTCCTGTCTTACAGGTAATTCACAACCGACGGACTGAAGACTTCACATTGTGAAAATATTCCTAGGATACTGGATAGAAAATGCTTTTGACTGACACATAATATGTGTAGTTGCCTATTATCTAGAACTTAGGCTTCTATAAAGATTAGGCTTACCAACAATCAGAGTTTCAATTGGTAAAAATGGAATTTCCTCTTCAGCAGCATAACCAAAACAGATCACAGATCAGCACCCACTCCATCTACTTCTTCCTCAACATTGCTCTGATGTGTGGTGCCATCTGCCGTTAACAGTTACAATTCATAGCTAGAGATGGAAAGTGTCCGAATATTGCACAAATATTTACGTTGCATTTTATCCACGCCAAGTTGTAAGCAGAAACAATCGGATTGTAGTTACTTCTACCAAAGATGGTATTGAACGTGTGATCAAAGTACTAATAATGAAGGGCTTAATTAACAAAAGGTTTACAACCTGTAAGTTACACATGGCAAAATTAGAAGAGAATAAAGCCTGACCAGAAGATAAAGGAACAGGAAGATAAAAAGAAGTTAAGAAGACAGTGCAAAACGAGAAAATACTAGAAAAGCAAGAAATAGAAACTAATGGAGACCTTAAGACGTATAAGTTATCAGTCTCAGAAAATAGTGAAAGAATTAAGAATGCAATATAATTAAATGATCGAAAAGGGAATAAGCTACCACTACGAAGTATGGTGACAGCTAGAAGAAAGTACCCACGCGATTCCTAATACGTTGTTTATTCCGAAGACATGTGGTAAGTTTACTGCTGTGTACAGATCAAACCCACTGTTGTATATTCACTGCATTTGAATGTTTTAGAAAAAAGATAAGTAAACTCAAGCGTGTACTTATAAATCTAGGAAGCAAGCTTGTGGAAATAAATAGTATAGAGATTTAATTTACTATAGATTTTTTTCCGTAATACAGAGAATTAATGTTCTGTAAATGTGTAAATTTTTGTTTTTGATGTTCGTAAGTTCTATTCTGAAATTATCCCTTTACTGGGACAGCTTTCGTACTTTCTGGTGTGTCGTCTTAAAGGCTTTGAACTTCTTATGCAAACAGTTTTCTTTCGTGAACAAAGAGAGAATCAGCAACGCTATGTTTGCTCTTATTCTTTTACAAGCTAGAACCCTCTTTGCTTTCATCAGCTAAGCAAGGGATTCCATAACTATCGTCAAATTTAAGTTAGAAATCAATCCGCTTCATTGTAATGCAAATTGACGTGTTCACGTTACGTCGTTAGGGCGTCTATCTCCGTGATAAATTAAGCTTCCTTTCTGTGTGTTGAGAAAAGACTTCTCCAAAGAAGACTGCCACAATTAATACTCCTTTATAGAAAATCGATCTAAGGACAGGCTTCAGAGAAGCTTTTAAACACGTTTTGTCAAATCCGGTGAAAACAAAACAATTTGAGAGCGTCTTAGATGAAAGGTATAAAGAATCTCACAAGATTAATGTGACAAAACAAAGCTGAAACTGTATCCCGGTAATAATTTTGACTGAAGCTGTTTCTTCGGTTCACAGGATCATGTTGTCTTGTTACACATTGCGTAACATAGTTTTTATCCTCCTACTGCGCGTACTATTTCTGTACTGTTCTGTCCAATTCAAAACGTCCATTCAAAACTTCAAAACGATATTAGGATCGATCGAGAAGTTCAGTATTCCCGAGAGAAGATTCTTCAGCGTTTACATTATATCCTTCCCACTCCATAATGAACTTAAGTGTCGATTGTCGGTCACTTATACCTCAACAAGATAAACCGTTAATAATGATTTGGTTATTCACGAAACTAGTAAACTCTGGTACGGTTCAAGGCTTTAAAAATATTGTGCAGTGTGTGCTTTAAATTTGTTCCCAACGGAAACAGCTAATCCAAAAGTCTTCATAGATTTCGCTTTGAACACCAGTTATAATTTTCTGTATGTCCTACTTGTAATCATGTCTTCTTCTTAACGTTGTTGTTCACCAACTTTTAATCATACGGTACTTTGATTTTTGTAGTATTGCAGACAGTATATAGTATTTGTTATGTACATTCTCAAAACTTTCTCTTCGATTTAAGTGAATGTATTTTAATTTTTGTTCTAAATTGAAATTAGACAAAGGGGAATCATCAACCTGTTCTTGTGTTAATGTAAATAACGATGTAAAAAACGTTAATATAAATATTAATAACAATAACGGACATTCTCTATTCGTAATTAGAAAGTTCCAGCTGAATTAAGAAAACTACCATTACTGTGGTCTTCCGAAAAGAAATTCCGCCCACAGATGAGCAACGCAAAGTTCAAACCATTCCAGGCCGATTATCTTGTCTGAATTTTCCGCTAGTTTCTGCCAGTCACATCGGGTGAATACCGGCTTGTACCGTGAACTGTGGCGAATCAGTTCCTACTGTAACGCTTGTTCCATTGACAAATAAAATTTCTGGTGTGACGGCCTGTTGCCTAGATTCATTTCACAGGCTATAAAATAGAATTTCAGTAACTCCAAATTTTGAGATTGATCGCATAGTAACGTAAACAGAAGTGTGGAGACGTAATCTGTTACGAGATTGGAGAAAGCTAGTATCAGCTAATATCCAATGTGCAATTAGTTTTGTTCCACGTAACAGAAGTAATATGGCGCCCGGGAGGTGGGATTTGAAAGTATTGTAGTAATGGAAATAATGTTACAAGGTTGTAGTTGTACTCCTTTTTTATGCCTTCCTTCCTTTAAGGAAAAAATAATTATTGTGATCATGCACGATAGGGTGCAATGTCAAACCTTTTATATTGCGTATAGCTCTGAAGAGTGCTAATAAGGAATTTCACTAAATATAATTTCATACATGCTACTAGTGATAATGTTCTTTACCTAATTCGCTCCCATCTAGAGAGTTAGCTGTACACAGGTTGACATAATCCTATCCTTTATCGTGGACATGGATTATCGTATCGTACTGAGTACTTTCAATATGGGCCCTAGGCGAAACCTTCCCCCCCATCCCGACCTGAGCCTTAGATGCCTAAAGGCCATAAATAAGAAATCATTCATTAAATTCGACGGTCTCTGGAGGTCAACATGGGAGGTCGGCCTGCACGACCGTTGGTTCTTCACGTTTTTACTTCACTATAACAGCGGAAACAGTAGACCTAGGGATGCTCAGGAGGTGAAAATCTCACGCATAGTCGTCTTGTACAAGTAGCACCCAACCACCTGACCACATTGAAAGTCCGTGAGTTCCTCTGACCCTGACCGTCTCATTCTGCTGTCTCGCGCTGTCCGTTGACTACTGAGATCGGTGACCATGTGTACCCCGAGGTAGATGACAGTACTGTGTTGTCCTCTGTGATAAACACAAGTTTCGCGGGGTATCCGGGTACTTTTGATCACATGGTGTGTTTCTGATAATTCCAATAGGAATCTGTATAATATCGAAAACCAAACCTTTGGTTTATGTTTAGCCACCGGAAATATTTTCTTTCTTTCTGTTTATGGCCGTAGATGTATGTTTTAAAAATGGGACCTTTTACAGTTAATGAACCTTCGTTGAAACGATAAAGACACATTACTTCAGTGTATGTATGTGTGTGTGTTTTGTTAACCAAACAGTGAACATTATTTCTCTTTGGTGGTTTCCATTTGCTTTTCTCTCTCTCTCGCTCACTCGTTGTGTTTGACCTAGTTATTGTAGGCATTCGGCAATTTTGTATTGACATGCACAGTCTTAAGTTCTGACCTGTCGGTTTTGTATGATCGTTGATAATATTTTCAATGGCTAGTACAACCCCGAGCTGTAGCGTGGGAACAAAGTATTGCAGTATGCAGCGCTTTTAGTTCATGTTTTCTTTTCTGCTTTTAGTTCTTAGGTCATGCTACTTTTCTTCTTAATGTCTATATACTATATTGGGAGTAGAAATTTGTTGCTACGAAGGTGATTCGATTAATTTGTCAAGCAGAAGTGAACTGTGTCAAATATGCAAAAGCATTTCATTTATCATATCTAGTAAAATTAATAATTTGTTGGCCCGTATGACTTTATTTGACAACCTGGTTTGGAAAATTGATTCTGCTGTTTGTGCTGCGCTCAAACTTGAGAATGACAGGAAATATAGATTAAAGTTTTAATACTATATTTCTCATGATAAGTGATGTAGAAATTGAGTTCATAGAACTAGAACCGAACCGGAGTGGTGATTAACTTGAAACTTTTCTAAAAACATGTAAAACCACTTTGAATATATCATTCTCCTTTTCGTATCAACTTCTCTTAAGTACTGTATTGTTTTAGTGTAAGATGATTAATCGGTCGATGATTTTTCAGATGGAAGGTTAACCGCCGAATTTTTTAATTTGACCTACAACTGGTTTGAGTTAATAAAGGAAATATGTATAATTACTTTGTAGGGAGTTGTGAATATGATGACAATACGAAATTTTAGAAAAACTCATCCCTCACCACCTGATCAACCCGCACATTCCAGGGGGTATAAAAAAATCATCCTCGAGTTTGACGCACTTCTACTAACCCAATCGACTTGAGACTTCGCAGGCGACATAGTTCTGATGACAATACAAAATGTTAAAAAAATAATAAAAAAAGATTTCTAAAAATACGCTTTATTAAGATGCACTAAAAAGTAAAAATAATAAAATAAATTAATCTTATGAATCGGAAAATAAAAGCGTGGATGAAGGTAAGCAAGAGCACCCACGCTTTTATTTTCCGATTCGTAAGATTAATTCATTTTATTATTTTTACTTTTTAGTGCATCTTAATAAAGCGTATTTTTAAAAATCCTTTTTTAATTATTTTTTCCAGTATAATAGATGAATAATAACTTCCTGTGAGATAGGCAACCCAAACTTTACACAATAGATGCGGCGTTGCGTGCATTTAAGGATAATTTCCAATTATTTTATTAATTAACTAATTACATATTTCTATCGTATATCTAATGATTGAATATTGTATTGTCATCGGAAGCAAGCAAGTTTACAACATTTCAAAGAAATCGGATGATGGGAAGTGAGTTAAAAATCAATTACAAGATTTGTATCAGAGGAACTTACAGACCAAGTTAATATAAAGCGTATAAAAAGTCACCGCAACGGCTTGGCAAACATCATACTCTTCAATTTTTAAACTCACTCCACGCCCTCCAGGGGCTAACATATTTTATCTCCTTCAATTTTAACCCGCTAATCCAATTGTGTTGCCCCTGCAGGCGTACCTAGTTCTGATGAGAATACACATTTCTTTTAAAAGGTTTCAAAGGAATATTGAGTTCAGAATTAGTAGAAGAGTTGTTACAAAACAGTATCAGCAAGAAGTAAAATTTTAAAGTATATTAAAAATTTTAAGTTAAATGATTTTGTTTTAACTTCGTCAATAATAAACTACAAGTAAATCTGACTTTTAATAAAGTCATGCGGCGCCCAGACTTCTTTCAATCAAGCAATTTTCAATATATATATATACCTTTAGTGTGTTATTGATCAACTTAAAGAAACTTGTTTCATTTTTTAAATATATATTTTATTTGAACATCGACGTTAGAGAATAATTGTGAATGGATGCTAGGAGCAGTATGTGGATTACAATTACATTTACAACAATTTGTAGTGAAAATTTTGTTCGCTTGTAATTTTTACGCATGGGGATAGTAGCCTGTTATTTTCTGCCACTCTAGGCAAGAAATGTACACTTAGAAGTATCTTTGATTTGTTTCTAGTTGTGATATTCTCGGCACTGTACTGAATTCATATATTTGAGGATTGGTTTGCGAAAACGATATTATGACAATTTTCAGCTAAACCCTATTAAATAAAACGCATGAGATAAGTGATAAGCGATAACACAAAATAAGTGATTCAGTTTATCACTCTTTTTTTTTCGTAGTAATCTTGACTCAAATGGGGCCACTGTAAATGTAAAAGCACCAGACACGAATCTCTTTGTTAAAACAGTCACCACAATATCGCCAGCAGCGTGCAAAATCAACACAGTGAAGCCAATATATTGATGCTTAGAACAAAATTCAAAATATAATTCTTTAGCATTAACTTCTATGCGGAGGCCAACTATATCCCGACCTTTGTTTTAGGTTTTCATAAATGTATTTGTTCATGACGTGGACAGGTGTTTCCCTATTCGTTATGAGGAATATGTTTATGGCATATTTTAAAAAAAAGTACGTTCTATACGTATGAGTTAGGCAAATAACAAAACATGAGTAGTGGAATCCAGCTGGATTCCCAATAGCTATAGGAAATTAACAAGTAACAGAATACATTGAATAGTTAAATTCATATTATCAACTTGTTTGGCATAATGAAGAATAAAAAACATCCTGAAAAGCCTCATTGAATTTCGTCTTTTCGTATATAGAAACAATATTACCCATTATATTAAAAAAGGAAACATACACGTGTGTTTGAGATGGACTTATGAGTCACCACATCCTACAATTAACGCACTGCAGCTATTCTTCTACAAGTCCAGTGGGGTCATAATAAAATTTGTATTATAGAACCTTGCTTAAACGTAGTAGTAATCGTGTGAAAGGACAGCAACCCTTCATTGCTGGAACAGGTGGAAGAAGTTTGCATTATACACGTATTTTTACATAAAACTGGTCGTAACTTGCGCAATTTGCATAGTTAGCTAAAGTGGCATATTTCATATAGTAGCATGTGTGTGCTCATTGGAATCACTTGTCCAAGAAGCTCGTAAGAACATCAAATTTCATTATGGAAGGAAACAACTGTTTAAGTTACCTATATGTTCTTATTATTTATAAATTTGTTGTTAAATTATTCATTTCTGCCCTCTTCTTCCGTGGAAAGTAACTTACTAAAGAAATATACGTTCAACATCATGGTATGCTGCAAGTACATAAAAATTGTTTATTGAATTATACTACTAGTAACAAAAGTTTTGTAAATATTTCGGACATTAAGAGCTATTTAGAACAGGTCT
>JAGDQP010040849.1:0-17138 GCA_022664845.1 Lepisma saccharinum | reverse complement strand
CGATGGAGGATCAGAATAAGGTGGTGTTGGAACCTGTTGTGGTAGATTATGTCTGCCAGAATGATGAGTAGTCATATTAGTTGATAGTGTTTCCTGAATGACTAGATACAGACATAAAAATATAGTCAGAAATATCACATGTGACAGGACCGTCACAGTGACGTCGTTGAAGGATCTGTCGACAGTCGTGATGAATGATAATGGCAACTGTGGCTCCCCTAAGAGACAGCAATAAGTCCTCTTGGTGATGTCGACTTGTTAAAAACAAAGTCCTCCACTGAAATCCAATGAGCAAAAAACTGGTACTAAAACTGTATGGCAACAGTGATTTTCCCAGATCTGTGTGTGTGTCTACTGTCAATGTATCAACAAAGTGGCCCCAGACCTTCTTCATAGTGTATGCAAGTTTGTAAGAACACACAATACAACTTACCCCTTAACAAATACATTGTAAGCATTTCTCACTTTCATTAGGATAATCAATTAACATAAAACTGACAATTATTTAGTTGTGTATATAAAACATATTCGTTTGACCAAAAAGACATAGGATTATAAACAAAACGTGATGCCATCTAGTGCCTACATTTTAATTACTTGCATATTGAAAAACAACATACGAGAGGCCCTCGGAGGACCCCAGAGTAGTAGTTACAAAAATCCTAACTGTTAGGTCGGCTTTTCATACAGGCGCTCGATCCGTGCTTTGCTTGCGATGAATAATCACTTTGCTTGATGCTAATTGAAACATGTGTTTAAGTACGTGTTCTACATGTAACATGAGTTTCTATTGGCTACTCATAGAATTCGCGAGTACACGCGGCGAGCGCTTGCAAGGAGAGCCTTAGACCTACTTTAGCGGAAGCTACACTAACCACATATAACGCTGAAGAAAACAATGGGCGCATTCAGCGGACTAAGCGCTGAGAGAGTATTTGAATCTTATTGGTTTGCCTAGAGAGCACTTGAATCTTATTGGTTTGCCTATAGGTTGCAACCAATACGATCAAAATGCCCTCAGCGCTTTGACCGTTGAATGCACCCATTGGTTCCATTGGATGGACTCAACTGTTGTGGAATTTCTCCATCGAATGCTACTCTACCTAAAGGGCAGTGACTCCGCCAGCCCTCCGTGTTTACCCCCCAAAATCTAGACCCCAACTTTAAAATTGTTGCTGTGAATAATTGATAGAAACCGTGCAAAACTTCACTTTTTCCCTCCTAATTTTGACTTTACCTCCCCCCCCACACACACACACTAAACTAGAAACCCAGCTAAAGGGCTAAGTTGTAGCAGCCCTTTTTCCAACTGCAGGAATTTCGGGTTGCATCTAAGCCGGAAGTGCTACATTCCAATATGTCCATGTGAGAATATGGTGTCTGTTGAAGTGTTGATGAGCACGTACTAACGGATCTAATACTTAGACAATACATCAAATTATTTCAATAAAATAGTATTCTTCGTTGTCGGAGAGAGCTTGAAAATAACACAATAAATACAGTTTGAACAAACAAGAAATTGTACGATTACGTGATCTGTTCATCACACATAGTTCCTAAAAGAAATTCAGAAGAAAAAAACATCATTAAATCACATGGGGTTCGCTAAGTCATACATAGATCTTTGAATTAATAAGTTTCCCGCTAAAATCTTACAACTTACGTCATCACGCAATGGAATATGGGAATTTAAAAGTCTTCACTGTTGTCCGGAATGGACCCGTCTGGAGACAGCTGATATTTCTCGTTCATTTTCTTTCTTGTTCAATCTTGTTATGCCTATAACAATGAACAAGAAAGAAAATAAAAAATCGGCACGGATAGAACTCTTGAGTTGGTTATACATTTTCTTCCTTGAAAGTTTGAACTCTCTAGGATTGAATTTGTAGGAGCAGCAATGAAATTTCGTCCAACGATAAAAATACATTTGACATCTTTTATTGAAGATCGTTGCTTTACATTGCCTTAGCTAGTATAGGAGTAGTTTTTGTTGTGGTAATACTTTCCTAGATATGAGTTAAAATGTTTTATTTGTATATGCATGCATTTGGATGACTCTTGTCACTAAACAATGTTTCATTAAAAAAAAGAAACAAACATATTGAAAATGTATCTTTATTTTATGTTTTCTTAAATGTCATACAAGTTTTATAGCACGAGAATTATTATTCACAGTCACTAAATTATAATTTATTTCTAGTTTATTTTAATTCCTTACTTATTTGAGAAGCATTTTAATACTCAGTCTAAAATGCGAATATATAAATAAATGAGAGTATAATAGAATATCATGGCTGTCTGTAAATAAAGTGATTACACTGGAACAGCACCAAGAATCGTATATACATGAGCGCCATAATACATTTTGTCTTCATTAAATTGGTTATACATACGTACAATGATTAAAAGCCACATTGTATATATTAAGATCGAGTTTTACCTTTTGCGTTTGTTCTTAAGAAAGTAAAACCAAAATGGTTGTCACTACAAAAAGATATAAACAGTCTATTTCATTAGCATTAAATAGCAGTTGTTAATCCAGAATAACCTTACGACTTACGAAACATTCAAGTTAAGCTAACACATTATACAGGAGTGGAGTACTGTACTTCAGTTTTACTATTACAGCTTCGTGAAACATGAAGTTGTACTTTTACTTCAAGAACATGAAAATGGGCAATTTTATGTTTGGCAAACAGGTAAATAGAAACACATCTCACAGAAAGGAATTACTGTATAATAACTTCTTTCTCAGTGTTATGTGTAGAGTCTTATTTCGTACACAAGAGACACAGTATAATTAACTAAAGTCAGAGATTATAGAAGTAGAAACTGCAATTAAGCTCAAAAATTAAAGATGACTGAAAATCACAGGAAATGGTTACGGTAGTCCAAGTGGTTTCGTCATGAAAATGTCCTCTTCTTGAATGGCTAAGAGACAGCTCAAGGTATGCATATACAGGTAATCCTGATTGGCCTATGACCACCACTGGAACATACTATCGAGTGAAGCAAAGAGTATCCGTTACACTAGAGAAATCAGTCTGTATACTTGGTTTGGAAATCGGCAGCTAGCTAGTGACAACCGCAACCAATCAGGGAAAGTCATGCTATCACAGTGCCTCTTGCTACTGTCACTCAGATTTCCCTGTCAGGGGCTCTCTGAGTCATACATTGATCTTTGAATTAATAAGTTCCCCGCTAAAATCTTACAACGTACGTCATCACGCAATGGAATATGGGAATTCAAAAGTCTTCACTGTTGCTCGGAATGGACCCGTCTGGAGACAGCTGATATCCAAGCAGACTAATCGTCGCACCTGAAACACGATGTCCCATAGTATTGGTACTTGGAGGGTGATCAAAGGAGCTGTGCGTTTCGGTTGTTCGGGAGTGTTGTATACCAAATAAATATGGTCATTTGGCTATAAAGCAGAATCATCTGGCAATTCTAGGCCGGCCAAATCTGGATGGATGTGTCCAGAAGCTGCATGCCTCACAAAGTGGAATGTCTCGAGTCTGGCGGCGAATACTACACGCTGGAAATTGCCTCAAAGCTACAGTACCGGACGTTTTGCACCTCACAACGTTAAAATAAGACCTTTTCTTTTATTACTAACTACCAGACTGCATAAGTAGGGAATATAGCTGGGAACTTGTCAGTTGTCATATGGACACCAACAGGTGTACCGTACACAGATGATTCAGCGAGTTCGACCTGTAAAACTACAGATTGCAAGATACATCCCGTTAACTGTAGTTTATCGAAGAGCCTGTACAGTGCAAAAGAACGTCCTGCCTGGATAACTTGTCAATGGGTTTGTGTTTTCTTGATGAACAATTCTAAATTTAGCCTGGAGAATGATTCACAAGGTGTCTTCACATGGAGAAAGTCTGGAACTCGGTACAACGCCCCCAATATCCTTCATCATCACTATTTTAGTGCGTAAACGAAACACAGGCCCATTAATCAGCTCTTCACACACAATGCTCTGTACACCAGGTCTTCAATGAGCTACAGTTAAGCGCGTGCATCTTGCAGGCCATGTTTACTACAGATGGGTCCATTCCGGACAACAGTGAACTCTTTTGAATTTCCATATTCCATTGTGTTCATGACGTAAGTTGTAAGATTTTGCGGTAAACTGATTAATCCAAAGATCCATGTATGATTCATCGAGCCCCTTGACAAGGAAAACCAAGAGAAAGTAGCACTCTTAGTGTCAGGGGCCACAACACCAAACAAAATCATATTCAATACTTAGCGCCAACATTTAAATGCACAAGGAGTCAATCAGTCTTTGCCAGTTATATTTCAATGCAATAACGGGTGTCCTATATATATTTCCTCCACCCGCATGCGTGTTCGTGGTTGCTAATTCCTGTCGTGAGAGGGACTATCATAGTATGACTTGCCCTGATTAGTTGCGTTTGTCATTAGCTAGCTGGCGATTTCCAATGCTAGTATACAGACTGATTTCTTTATACGGGAACTCTTTGCTTTAATCGACAGTATCTTCCAGTTGCGTCATACATTATTCAGCCAATGAAGAGGGAATGGTTTACCTGTATATACATACCTTGTGTTTACTCAATCGTCTGTACATGTTATACCATGAAACTGCGGTTCGTGTGGTACCTAAAAGCTCTGCTGTTATAACATCTGGCTACATGTGGCTACAGATAGCCACATCTGGCTATGACATCTGTAACAAAAAGTGTTTCACTGCAGTGTTATAACTCGCGGATATTCTCTAGTATATCGATGAAGTATATTTTCATTCTATTGGAACCTCTTCCAGTGACATGTGAGACATGCAGCTCCTGGAAGCAGCGATCTAGGTTTGGGTAGCTTCGAAGCTTTGACACTCAAATGAAAACATCATCCAAATGAGTTTTACCGAGCCATATTAATAAGTATGCAGCACTGTGTCATCACGAACACACTCAGCAGCTGCTTTGACTTCTCTGTTGATCACTCGCTGTGTTTTACAAGACCTTTATCGTGCTCCAGGGGGCCACAATTGGTCCCCTATGCCAACTGTTAGATCTTGGGCATTACGGAAGATATTTGAAGAATTTTTCATGACAAACCACTTTATGTACTGCCACATTTTTCTTTGATTCATAATTATCCTTATTTGTTTAGTACAAGGGTATTATATCCGTCTCTTAGGTAGAGTTTATCCAGTCCTTCAGACCGATAGAAAAAAGAACTGATATCTTTAATTCAACACTAAATCTGTCAATTTTATAAGGTGACGCATAACTTGAGTCAACATTTACTTGAAAATACTTCAACATAAAAAGAACCAATAAAGAATATTTCGTTAAATGTTGAATTCATGCCTCCAATTCGGGCAAGCTGGTTTCTGAACATTCAGAAACATATACATTGAAAGTTTATTTCCAAACAGCTGAGCTTTCTGTATCAAGTAAATCTATTCACTATAACAAACATACTCTTTGTTAAACTTCATAAAACACTAACAAATTTCAATTAAACTGACTTCTTTTGACCAGATCAAGGACAGATTTCTCGTTAAAAGATGAAACGAGAAGTTAAATTACTCTATTCTCACAATTTGTACCTTTTTAGAAACTAAACTTATTCACGTATTATGTCTTATAGTTCAGAAACTTAATTTAAAATTTCATAACCATTTTCCTTGTGATATTACTGGTGGAACGTGACTTATTTAATAAGACAACTGTTAGAAAAATATAGCAAATATTACTGTTGGAATATTTTGTGGTTTAATCATAATATTTTATTATACGAATCAGTCCAGCAGTACGTTGGGTCCTATCACTAAGTCTAATTAGTAAAAACCATTTATATTTTCTTCTAATGATTGCCGTCAAGATAGATACTTCACATTGGATTAAATTATATAATCACACGTCACATTAACTAGAAGTATTAGTTTTCATTCAAAAATATAATTCACAATGGACATTTTAAAGATACATTGGAAATAACCATTCGTCTTTTTCTGTCGCTTAGGTATTTGATTTTGTTTTCATGGAGGTGATATCATGATCATATTTTACTTCTGTTTCATAAACAAAAACACATCTATTAATTTTCACATTATTTAAAAGTGTCCCATTTTCATTTATGGATATTCTTTACTAAATTATATTGTCTTTCTCAAACAATTTAAAGAAACTATATTTACCTTTGATACCAAAATGGCAAGGAACTGTCCTAAAAACGAGCATGTAATGTCTTTTATAAAGAAACGTAACTAATATTTAAATGGCTCTGACGAAAGGTTTAAGTATTCTACTTCTGTAGTCAGATTGATACTGTAAACTAGGCCATGTCTTAAGTAGACAAATCTAATCTCATCATTAGGTTACTCAGGTATTAGATCCGGTACGAAATCCCAACGTAACAACCTAACCTACAAAGGTAGGTGATCAGATCCACAGAAATAGACTACTTCAATCTTCCAAAATATTCTACAAATTTACACATCCATACTTCAGCAAAGATCTACATATATTTCGAAATGAGAGAGGCGTTGTAAAAGAGTTTGTGGACACATAAAAAAAATCTTCGTTTGTAAGAATAGCTGAAAACACTTGGAAGTAATTTCACTATAGGTTTTCACGCAATTCACTGAATGTATAGGTTTGTCTTACAGCAAATTGAAGTGTTTGTTTTCAAGAAATGAATCATATATATAGCACGAAAGTCCAGTCACTACATAACAATGGCACTAATACTGAGCAAGGTGTGCCATATTTCTTGACACCCACTCGAAAGAAACACTTTCTATTCTTCTCGCCATGGTCACTTTCGTAAGCGTATTGTTTACTTTTAAACTCTTTGATTTAATTTAGAAGTTTACGGGAACAAGAAGGTGTTATTCCATACTGATGGAAGTGAGAAGGGAAGTGCGTGTGGAGGAACTGAAGGAAATCTCTGACTTATCCGTAAAACGTGCAGATTGAATTCAGATGGATTGAGAGTCTGTCTGAAAAACTTGTGGTATCTGGTAGTAATGACCCAAAGTCCTCCATCAGCGTCAAATTCCATGTCAAGAGGAAACTGAATCAATGTCCTGTCCTTTGCGATAGTTTTCTGAACAGCTGTGCTAGGATTCCATTGAATAATTTCAGTCTCAGAAACTGGTCCGAGATATACCATACCTTTGGCGTCAGTCGCTATTGGTGCTGCTTGCGAGGATTTTCTTCCCAGAATGGTCACCTGGATATTATCCGGATTAAGTGCAAGGGTACGATCACGTAGAACACTGGCTGATACACTGAATAACCTGTTACTGGCAAAAGGTTGAAAATACAAGGTACTATGATCAGGGGACAGAGCAAGACCTATTATACCGTCCATAAGAGTGAAAGATTCACCTTCCACGTTGTAAGTTCCAAAATCAGGATCTGGCCACATTAGTCGATGTTGTATTCTCCAAGCAAGATCAAAGTACAAATCGTATATGATAATACCAGGCTGAGTAGAGTCAGTCATGTATACATATGTATTTTCGCAGCGCCCTTGAATATCAATTACAAGATTAGTCAACAAAGTTCCGGGACGTATGACTCCTGAAGGCATTTCTACTCTGCGCAGAAGTTTATCTGTTGCCAGGTCAAAAATGAAAAGTCTCGGAGGACAGATAATTCTGAAATTACTGATAGAGTCCATGATACCACTATCCAAAACCCACAACCTACCGCAATCATCGGCTCTTGTCCTGAATACAGAAACAAACCCTGAACAATTAGTACCTTCTGACTGCCATTCAAGGCTAGGGTAAGGGTGAAGAGGTGGGGATTCTTTGTAAGAACCTCTACGAGGGATATAACTTATTGTTGAAGGAACGCCAGGTCGAAATCTGGGAACTGCAAAAAAGATTCGATCCCACCACAATGTCATGCCAGTGAACACATTCTCCAGCGGATCGTACGTTACTTGTTCTTGTGGTCCATAAGCACCAAGTTGTGAAGATTGGTCATAGTCCAGGGTGCGCCATCTGTGCATTATCTCAATCTTTCCGGTAGAAAGATGGACAACAACCAAAATGAAGAATAGCCGATGCATATTGGCCTGGAATGAAAAGAAAGAAAACACTTCATAAATACATTGTTTGTCTTGATCTGAAAAATAGATCTTACGAACTAACTCAAATAGGAAATAATTAGAAGTGTTGACATATTTCGTTGATTAATCAAGAAAATAATAAATTGTCAAATGTCAAGTCACGTAAACAAATCTAAAATTAACTTTTCAAAAAACAAATTAAGTAGTCTTCAAATTAAATGCTGTAACAATTGAAAAATATCAGGTTTATTCAAAAGTAAATATGTGATAATTGCACACGATACTGGAGTCTGCGTGATGCTGAAAAGCTAGAGGTTAGGCCGGTGCCCAGTGGGCCAGAAATCTTGGCCAAAATTCGTTACTACGATCCCTATCAAACAATAATTTTCATTTGCGTATCGTTAAATATTTCCTGGCTGAGGTTTTTCCTCAATCACACCAAACAAATTCCGGGATAGTACCTTCAAATAGGCCCTGATCGACTTCTTTCCAATATCCTCTTCCTTACCCTATCCTGGTCAAAGTTGCCTAAAGACGATCAAAAACGCAAATTCACACGCTTAGCTCAATTCCGTACACACGTCAAAAGATGAATGTGTCCAGTAATATTGAAACAGGCCACAAAAATACGCTAAATTGAAAAAAAAAATGAATCAGACATGGTCAAAGTCTTCCTCATGAAGCCATGCAAAGTATGATACAAATTTGTCCAATGGTGTGGATATGCATATCAGGCAAACAGGCATGATTTGAACTGTAGGGTAAATTCGGATAGATGGCCAGATACAAGTGAGATGGCCAATGCTTCTAATTCTTTCAATATTAGCAAAATGTGAACAAAACTTTGAAGGCCCTTGTTCCTAGTAATAATTTGTTGAACACCTTCGTTAGATACTTCTACTTTGAATGTAATACAATAATTATGTTACAAAATTGCGAATCATGTATTTTGGTTATTTAATTTTAGAATCATTTGTCTCACCGTATAACCAAGAAAATCACTGATACAATTGTTCAATATGGTTCATTCTTGGAGACGGAATAGTTATGATTGTTTTTCTACGTTGGTACGATATTTTGTGTAAGTTATTTAAGTTGGAACTTTCTCTTGATAGAAAGATAAATACATCAATTGCTGTTTAAAGATAGTGTAACATAAAATATTGTTTAAATGATTTGTAAATTAACCATGAATATTAACGGCTAGTTTAATAACCATCCATTTTCTTTCACAAACACCTTCTGCACGACCTTTACTGTTTGATCGCTACAATTATCATTATCAGACAACCAAGATCGTTTCTGAACGCACGAAGGAATAACTATAAAACTAAAACGCATAGAGACATTGTTCTTGCGCTGAAATACTGAGTCACTGAACTGAAATATTTTATTAAAGACAAGACAATAATGAACGAACCATCGATCATCGAACGTTGCCAGAGACGCAAAAACAATTTTTATTAACCAATTTATGCAACTGGTGGCAACACTTTTCGGTGTCAATCAAGTATCTGGATGGCTGGTCATCGAACATGAGAAAGAATCTCCCAAAAAATCTGAAAGCTTACAAGCGTTGAGTAGCGGGTATTAGTGGTGTTTTCAGAAAATGTATTTTTTTTTTACTATTAAAAGGGACACTGATGAAGCGGAGTAACTCTAAGGGAAGTGTTTTACCTCTCTCTTTATCTCATTTATAACGAGAAGGTCAAAGTTGAAAATGTCCTGATTTTTTAAATAACTTAACTACACCTGGAAACCCTGGAAATTTAAAAGTATCAATTATTCTGATTGTCAGTTTCTTCTTCCATGAAAATAGTTAAAGTAACGAAAATAGATTTTTCCATTTTTCCCAGGATTGCCAGTATAGTTAAGTTATTAAAATATTTCGAGAAAATGTCGCAGTCACTTACGCAAATAGGAATCTTGCTGGAATACAAGCTCATATATTTTTTTTTCGACTCTTGTCACACTTGTTACAACTATATTCACCTGAACGATGATTGGTGTGATGTTGCTTTTTATCTTAAACATTTTTCAATCTATATTTCATCGCAAGAATGGTGTCTCCGTGTGTTTCCGTTTAGTAAATATATTTTTTGTCACCCACAGACTTGAAGGGATGATACTACATCATAAAATAAACAAAATGTCTTAGTCACAGGCGTAGAATATTGACTTACTTTAATATTTCTAACACCACCAACAGTAGAGTTGATGGGCGTACTATCGTCAAAGTCTTCAAACCTGTTCTATCCAAAAATACATATTGCAAAATTGCACAATAGTTGTGTAAGGGATTGGCCAAAGGAAGTAGGTGATTCCAAGAAATTCTGAAATAAAAGATCGTAACGATACTGGAATGCTCCAATAGTATCTGTAGAAAGACGGCAGAACAAACCTCATTCGTTTTCATACCGGACTGTGAATAAAATAGCACATCCTATAAATAATGTCCATGTTATTGAAAGACTTATGATATAAATTAAAAATGGGCCACACAGCGATAACAAGCGTAAAAAACCTGAGTTTGAACTGAAAATTGGGTTCATATTGGATTAGACTTGAAGTGGATGATCGAAATTAACAGTCCCCTCCTTTCTCAGGCTTCATATAATCGTTAATTTGTTAGTGGCATCTATCAGTCCAGTATCATTTTAGATATAGGTCAATGGCCACTCACCCCTACAAAAAATTAGACAATGTTGCACTTATAGAGTTTCAAACTATTCCATTAACCTTGCTTTAGATTGCTCAGATTATTGCCATGGTAAGAATTATGGGTGAAACTAACTTACATTCGTGCTTGTTATATTCAGTTTTCACGGGCGCTGCCATCTAGCGAGTATCACGGAACTATACAAAAGGCTACTCCATACAGAGATTTAAACAGGGGCGTAACTAGGCTGCGGCAACCGGACCAGGGCCCACGGGCTCCCGTCAGCTCTGTCGTGAATATATGGAAAACGTAAATGCGAAATTGAGTCCGTCAGAAAAAGTATTTTTGGGAAAATGAAAAAATAAAATTAATTAAAATAAACCATGGTAGTCGTACGGTACTTGTGGTGTATTACGCGTAAGAATGGAGATATGTTACCTTCCCCTCCTCCCTGCTCGACACGTGATGTCGGTGTTTTTCCATCAAGACTGTCCGGAGACACAATGGAGTAATTGTGTTGCCCAATAATTGACGGCAAAGCTTTTCCTTACATTTTAAAGCGCGGCCTTGAAATAATAATATTGTAAATTAACGCGAAACTGTTGTCGGAGGAATTGATCGCGGCCAATTTGATATCTGCTTATTGTGACTGTTTTTGGAAGGGGCGGCTGAATGGTGGTGGAGTTGAGAATGCTTGAGAAGGAAGGAGTTGATTAAAACGTAGTGGTCGCTCTACGTACATGCCTGGTTTGCTTCCAACCCTGCCAGTTTCAATTCTGTTAAGTTCAGAGAGGATAGTAAAGGAGACTAAGGCTCAATCCAAGTGGGTTTTCCCGCTTTTTTTTTCATTTTACGTCAATTACTCCAATTTCAGTAGAGGAAAACAGAAATTAACTTTCGCAGACCAAAGTTCATATCATCCTTCAATAATGAGTACAATTAGTCTTAACAAAATATTCATAGTAAACTCAGGATTGTGTGCAGACACTTTTGGGACAGAATAATGTCCCAAAAGTGTCTGCACACAATTCTGCAGTTACTGCTAGTATTTAATAACTACTAATTGTACTCATTATTGAAGGACGATACGAACTTTGGTCTGCGAAAGTTAATTTCTGTTTTCCTCTACTGAAATTGGAGTAATTGACGTAAAATGAAAAAAAAAAAGCGGGAAAACCCACTTGGATTGGGCCTTAAATGGAAAGAAGTATGAAAAAGGCGTATAAGACTAGAAGTGTCGTATGTTGTGTATAGTAATGTGTAAGTGTACGGGTAATGTCCAAGTGTAAAGAGAACCGAAGTCCTCAAGCTGTCACCTACTCTTTACACAATCAACTCTGCTACCAAAACATTTCCGTGTGCCAGATGCAGCCAATGAAGCTATTAACAGTTTTTTTTTAAAGCCAGTCACGATTCACTGATGATCCATTACCATCGGATTGTTTGTTCTTGCGCGACCAAACAGTGAGTGAACAGACAAATTGGTCCTCACAAATGAATAAATTTGTGGAGAAAACATCCTCCCAGAAGCTTCTAATAGTTGTAACGTGCAGAATACCGTAACAAAATATGAAGCACGAATTCATTTTACTTGTTGGCAAAGTGAAAAGATTTGCAAGCCGGTATTTCTTTTATGGTCAATCTTGGATTAAAGTTTTAGTTTTGCATACTCTGAAAGACGATTTCCTTTTAAAGAAAAGACAGATTTTGCGATTACCTTTCAGTAAAAACTTGTATTCAATTCTAAAATCGTGTAAAATATATCTATGGAGCGAACCACGGACTCTCCGAGTAACAGATAATGAACATAGTCCCTCATCTTAGATTATCAAGAGGCGGTGACGAAATGATAAAGAAATTGGGAAACAGTCGCCATCTTGAATCCAATATGGCGTCCGAAAGTAAATATTGAAGGTATATGCACAGCCCAAAGTACTGAAGCTAGAAATACCAAATTTGGCATAAATGTTTATGAGAATGGGCAGGTAAAGGAAAAAATGTCAAATGGTGAAAAAGTTGCCATCTTGGATCCAATATGGCGGCCTAAATAAATAACGAAAGAAATGCACGACCCAAACGGCTGAAGATAGAAACACGGAATTTGGTATAAATGTTCATTTAGGTAAAAGGAAAGTTTGCAAAGGTTGCCATATTGAATCCAAGATGGCAACTTTTTCTTCATTTGGCATATTTTCCTTTACCTACCCATTCTCATTAACATTTATGCCGAATTTGGTATTTCTAGCTTTAGTACTTTGGGCTGTGCATATACCTTCAATATTTACTTTCGGACGCCATATTGGATTCAAGATGGCGACTGTTTCCCAATTCCTTTATCATTTCGTGACCGTCTCTTGATAATAAAAATTTGTGCCAACTTTGGTGTTTCTAGCCCCAGCCATTGTGAAATAGATTCTAGTCCGCCATATTGGATTCAAGATGGCGACTTCTTGCATATATTTATTATTCTCCTAAACTACGTTTGATGATTGGCTTTCATTCCAAATTTGGTATTTCCACCTTCCGTAGTTCGGGCTGTGCATATACTATCGGCATTTATTTTAGGATGCCATATTGGATTGAAGATGGCGACGTTTCCAAAATTTCTTTTCTGCTTCGTAACCTCCTCATGATAGTCAACATTTATACCACATTTGGTGTCTCTAACCTCAGCGTCTAGACTCTGTGTTTCTAGCTTTAGCTGTTTGGCCTGGAAATATAGGCCAGTGAGTGAGTTATTCGACTAGGGGACCAAAATATCACAAGGGAGTAAATTGGAGCAGTTTTTGCTACCATATTTTTTAGTTCTGGGGTGTGCCCTGATCATACAACAAATTTGGTTCCAATCGGTTTGTAACACTTGGGGTAGTCCCCTAGTAAGTAAAACAACAATTATAAACAAAATCTTTACATAAATCAAACGACACGTTGTTTTTGACATGACAAAGTGATGATCCTTAACAGAAAGATTCAATTTCAGTACACACTGATCAGGCCATGCAACACTTCTCTCTCTCTCTCTCTCTCTCTCTCTGAGTGACTATATAGCCTTGTCCAGCGTCAGTACACTTTCAGTCGATGTTCAAGGTAGTCGTAAAAAAAATGTATTTTGGGGTCATTTTAGTAACCAATGATATCGGTCCGTTTCGAGTTCATTAGCTGTTAAGTCTAAAATCCACAAAGATCCATTCCCCAGACGGGATTTGAGCCCGAGACCTTCCGAGTCGCTGGCTTAGCGCCCCAACCCAGAAGGTCGTTTCAAGATAGTCGTGTTTCAGGGCAATTAGCATCAGTGAGTCCTCAGGACTCAGGTTGTCTTAAGAAGTAGTTAAGCTTTACACTAATATTTTTCTGAATAACATTGATGACATAACTGGTCTTACATTCACTAGTAGCCAGGAGAGCATGAGAATTGATTTATTCTCATTTTCTTTTCATTCATATTAGAGCAATTAAGCGAGTAGGTGCTATCTCTGTTTACGAAGAAGGCGCCCTATAATATATTGAGTAATAGACAATTACGTGTAAGCCAGTTCCTAGCGGTACATAGTAAGGAATTTATAAACAGAGCTTATGAAACACAGAATTAGAAATGATAAAACTATTTGCTCAATTAAAGTATTCATACAGTCTGCAAATTTTCTGAAAGTTGGGTAATCTAACCACGATATATGGAGTTGCCTCAAGAAATGTCTGACCATACGTACTAGTTCCTCGTGACATACTTGTGCATAAAAACTGAATTATACTCACTTTCCTCAGGGCAAACCGTATTAAAATAAATATTTCAAATTACTGTTTTTCTTCGCACGTAATTACTATACTGTGGAATATCAGCAATACCAGGCCTCTGGCTATGTACAATGTAGGTATGGCTACTGCAACCTTACCCAACCTCGACCTTAAAATAAAATTTCAACCTTGAACCCACTGAAAGTTAACAACTATTGAATGACCTTTACACATCTTTGGATCAGGTAGGTGGGATAGGGTATGGGAGAAGATGCAAGAATGAGTCTGCCGGCGCCTAATTTGAAGGTACCATCCCAGAATTTTCCTGGTATGACTAAGAACAAACGCTGGAAAGAAAGTCAAACTCAACTTTATGATGGAGCTTCAATCTCTAACAATGGGACTTCCAACACCGATTTCACTCAACCTCAAACTATAGAACTTTAAGGGGTCGAAGTTGAACCTCGCGAGGTCTAACACCTTTGCTATCAATAACTATCGCAGCGTTTCTCAACCGGTGGTCCGCGAAGACGGGACAGGCGGTCCTCAGTCAGACTTTAAAATGTAATTCTAATAAAGATTACAAGTCAGTCCGCTTTAATATTCGCTTTAATATTTTATTTCTGTTTAATTTTACTGTGTTTTCGTACGCATTCAAAACATGCCGTAAGATTTATTATATTAAGAATCGCATAGTATGCTCCAAATTTCAAACATAGTACTTGTCCTTGGATTGAAAAAGGTTGAGATACGCTGGCCTATCGACAAACTAATAAAATTACGTAAATACACGTGACATTGTATTAATGTGAAAAAACACTACAACGGAGCACACATGGAATAGATTTGTCTGCGTCGTACAGAACATGATTAATTCGTGAAGCAGGAGGTACCGTACGTATATAAAGAACTACAATTCGATAGTTGATTAAGTTAATAGATAATTTTTTAACATACTCGATATTATTTGGGCTTTTGATAACACAACATCGATCAAAAGTTGAAGAGAATAGAGGTTGGAGTTTCCATTGCATTTCTAGGCAACATATACAGTTCGTAACATCTACACATAAAATGGATACTTGCGAAAATCTGCGATTTTTTTCAGCCAAACGCCACTTTTTAGGTAGATTTCGAAGAAAAAGCTACCTATTGAGATCGAAGTATATATTTATATATAAATATATATATATTATATTAACACGCTAGCGGCCACAATTTTGAAGATATTTGAACCAAATTTTTATATGTTGTTTCTAGGCTTAATAGCTCGGTTAAGTTCGTTAATGAGCAAAATCGGTCACCATCTTGGATCCAAAATGGCCGCCGAACCCATTGTTGTATAGAATACACAGCCTAAACGGCTGCAGCTAGAAATATCACATTTGGTAACACGGTTCATTATCACTTCTATGTTACTAAAATATTACATGATGTATCCAAAGACGCCATATTGGATCCAAAATGGCGGACCTAAAAATCCATTTCCACACCGTTCAAGCTAGGGATACGAAATTTGGCACAAAGGTGCATTATGACGAGTAGTTTAGGGAAATATTACAACATTTGGGAAAAGTCGCCATCTTGGATCCAAAATGACTGCCCAAAATCCCATTTTGCACACCGTTTGATCTGGATAAATGAAATTTTACTTGAATATGTACCATCACAAGTAGGTCACGACAATATAAGAAAACTTTCAAAAAGTCGTCAACTTGGATCCAAAATCGCCGTCCCAAAAAAAACCATTTCCAAATCATAGAAGGTAGGGAAACGTAATTTTCTTTGAATGTGTATGACCAAGAGTAGGTTACAATAAATGGGACAAACTTCCCCTTTGGGGGTGCAGTCCCCCCGTGGGAGGGTGCAGATTGACACCATGGTGGTGTAGTGCTGCTGGGAGATTTTGGTAAAGATAAAGGAGGTGCATCCTCTCAAAAACACTGAAGTTGGGAGGCGAACCCCCTACGGTGGTCTGGGGGCAGCGCTCCCAGCGAAGCAAAGCGAGTATATATATATGATGGTACAAGCAAGGAAACAGCCTCGGAGGAGCTCATTGCCCGGAGGACGGAATGAAGCTGGCAACGGCAGCGGTCAGTCCTGGAGGAAGTCAGAGGGTCAAAATGCCCGGGTTTGGACTGTAGACTGCCAGGACACCGACACGGCAACTCGAACGGACCTATACGTGGCGACCCTCAACTGTCAGTCACTTGCAGGAGATGACAAATTAGAAGAACTGCAGAATGAACTTAAGAGGATTAAGTGGGACATCATAGGACTATCAGAAGTGTGGAGGAAGAATGAAGAACAGTTGGAACTACCGTCAGGGCACACGTTCTACTTTAAAGGAACAGAAACTGGAAAAGCGACAGGCGTTGGCTTTGTAATTAATAAAGACCTGAAGTCGCGGATCACAGAAATTGAAGGAATTTCAGATAGAATCGCACGGGTAGTAATAAAGATTAACAAGAGATACAGTATGGAAATTATACAAGTGTATGCTCCAACAACCTCGCACCCGGAGGAGGAAGTCGAAGACCTATACGAGGAGATACAGAAGATTTTGGATAGTAGCAAATCGCATTACAAAATTGTAATGGGAGACTTCAATGCGAAAGTAGGAACCAAGCAGAGCAGTGACACGAAAGTGGGAAACTTTGGATTTGGCAAAAGAAACAA
>JAGDQP010040848.1:0-17138 GCA_022664845.1 Lepisma saccharinum | reverse complement strand
TATTGACTTTCCCTGTTACAATATGTCTTTTCAAAACATTACAAAGATGTAGTCTATCTTCTTAAACACTATCTACATTTACACAGATAGCAAAGTCTTTCATCGCCCTGTTTGCATTTTCACATCAGATGTCACGAGTTGAGTACCGTTTTCATCAAATAATAGTTAAGACAATGTTTCAATCTTTAAAGAAGATTATACACAAGCGTTATTTCTTAATCTTCTGTACATTAGCTCTAGTTTATCAGATATTTAACTAAGCCAGAAAATAAACTACAATGCTTTCAAAACAAGTATCATACAAAGTTTTCTGATCTCATTTCCTTCACTTCTTTCATCAGTTGTACGGTCGCTGTTAACATGTCATAGTTGATTAATCTCAACATTGCATCAGCCTAGGTTTTAACTTGGAACGATTTCAAAATGAGTATGATAGTTCGTGTGCAAATCAGAGAAAAGATTACTTCAGTTTTAAACCTCTTTCCTTCCTGATCAGTCGTTTTCTAAATCGGTCTGTAATCTCACCTTCACAAAACTTTATATATGAAGAATATTATCCTTCATATTAAAAGGCCGTGAACACGTCCTTTGCGTCAGACACACTTTTTGTTGTTTTCTGTACAACACTCCTATTACTATCTTTTTTCTTCTTCTTCTTTTTCTTTTTCTTTTTTTTTCACTGACCTGGTTTGTAACTCTCCTAGCACTATCACCTCATCCTGTCCTGCCAAGTCCTTTCTTACAGGTTCAATTAATATGCATACTAAAAAAAAATATTTTTTTTCTTCTTCTTTTTCTTTCTTTTCACTGACCTGGACTTTGACTCCTGCTTAAAACAACAACAAAATGTTGGTCCTCTTCTACTGAGCTTTAATAAAAAGCTTATTGGGGTCCAGAATTATTCATTAGGCGCGAAGCCCTTTTAACTACAGAACCTGCACAAGGAGTTTCCACTGAACATATTACACATTATCAGTCCAAACACAAGAATCTTCCTACACACAACAAGTTAAAGGAAGTGCTGATTGAGTTCCAGGGATGTGGTCTTCGATTCCAAATGATCAGACATGAGTCAAATCACATGTTGGTTTGGTAATCGAAATTGTAGGCTAGTATCGAAACTGACACTGGTCTGGTTGTCTCGATTTCAATAGAGAAATAAATAGATTATTCCGAACTTTAATTCTCTTATATTTCTGGAAATAATAACGCCATCCTTGTAGATCAGTTTTGAATAATAGTGTGGTAATTTTGCGTCCTCATATGCTTCATCAGATCAAGCAACTTATCCCTCAACTATCAGGACTTGTGTCCTTTCAGAAAATTTTTATTGGTGACGGGCCTAGGTTAAATCAGTTCTAATCAGTGCTGCAAGTGAGGGGGCACGCTGTGCTCTTACCTTTTCATTTTGGATTTGGCGTACCCCTACCTTTTTATTAATGGTAGCTCATTGTCTTTACTTTCAATAGGTAAACGCCGCCACTAGTTGCAAGCGTTCCCTTACCTTTTCTAACCCACTTCGAGGACTGGTTCCAGTATAGGTAGTCGTTTCACGTTATCGTTTCTCTGTTACTTTTCCGTAATCATGCCTTATCGGCGAGAGCTATGTGCGAAATTTGCGGCGAGATAATGCAATATATATACAGGGTGTTGTAAAACAACACCGACATGCCTACTTCACGAAATTCCTGATATGAAAATAAGAGAAATGTATAGACCATCGAAGATACACAAATGCTTCGTTTCGACGCTATAAGGTTCCGAAAGTGTGGGAACTCTAAAGCTTGATAATTTCCATACCATTAAGAATAGAACTGAGGTGGCATGGCACCCTCAAACGAATTGAGACCTGCTCTATTAAAAATTACATATTCCAAAATTATGCAAAGGATACCGAAGAGATGGCCCAAAGGAAGTAGTGTGGATAGAAATAAGCGCAAATAAGACGACTTTTCGTATGAGTACAGATGATAAACGTAATCACTGGCTTCTAACAGGTAATTACATTCTCCTTTACTGATAAAAATTACAGCAAATTCGCTGAAATCTATGTAATTTACTCCTGTTTTGTTATGCAACCACGCATTTTTATCAACTTTTTTCGCAAAGAAATCTATCGACTAGCCCCCCTAAATTTTGCCCAGCGCCCCTAAGATTATCGGCTGGCTACGGACCTGAACAACGCGTCTAGCGCGTGCATGAAAATCCGGCCTACGATCTCTATAGCTAGAGGACAGCACTACGTCTGTATGTCTCTAAGAGCTGAGTTTCATGAAAACTTGTGTTGCTTTCTTTGCTTGAGATTTGGGTGGGTAGCCAATGGTAACATGTGTTTTATTGCGTGTTTTATTGTAAGACTAAGTGTAACACGTATTTCAATTGGCTATTCACCCAAATCGCAAGCAACGCAAGCTTTCATGAAAATCAGCCTTAATGCGTTTTTTTTTTTTCAGTACGAAAATGTAATACTGCTCTTACATATTCAAGCCTAGAGAGTTCCATTGCTGTATTAAGTCATTTCAGAAATGAACAGAAACGAAAATATAGGATCGCCACGGAATTCCACGGACTGGACTTTAAACTAGAGTTGCCACCTGTCACGGAATGTACCGTATTTTAGGTAAAAGTTAAGCGTCCTGTATTATGAGTAGTCAATTCACACAGACAATACAAGCCTTCAACATATCAATAATTTTAACAAAGAAACCATGATGGACTCTTTTGGAACTGTTTACTATGCTGACTAGCGAGAAGACACTGTTTACATCCTCAGACTCTAACATGAAAGCCACGGACGTATTTAGGGGGTGGACCCGGGGGGTCTGGACTCTCAAAACTCAAAGTTTTATGGAAAAATAGTATAACGTTAGGCGTGATTACATATATTTAATATACATTTCATGCCCAGACACACCTTGTACTACACATCGGAAGACCTTGGGCCCCTCCCAAAACCAAATTCTGGATACGTGCCTGATGACAGTATATAATACTCGTGCCTTTTGTTTGCTCTAGTTGGTAACAGATACTAGTCCGAACTGGGGATAAAAAATTGATATGTCCATTTTCCTCCCGCCAGCGTAGTCACATATAGTATTACAAGACCTTACTAATTAATATAATTTTAGGTTATTTCAGATTTGTTCCGTATATTTTTGTATAATCCCATATTTAATACCGAGCGACTACCTTTCGATTAATATCCTATTGTCGTTTTTTTGTATATGATAACGATATTGAGGAGACGGAACAGGAAGGTTCCAGAGATTCACGAACCGGAACAGCGTTCTGGTTTGCTCCGGTCCATTTCGAGCCCTGCTTTATATCGTACGACGATAAAAATACGTTAGAAGCACACGGATAACTATCGAGCTCTATGTAACGATACTGGAGTGACTGCTTAGTGTCCAAAGATAGACGCCAGAGCAAATATTTAAACTCTTTTGTTCACTTCGTCTAATCCAATGTGGACCAAATTTTCAGTTCTAACTCAGTTTTATACGTTTCTTGTCGCTGTGCGGCCCGTTTTTCATTTAAGTCCTAATTCCCGAGTCATTCATGTAATAGTATACCATACAATGCATATAATAGAAAATACTGCAGATAATATTTATTTTTTGCCAGAAAAAAGTCATAAATCAAAAAACGGGCCGCATAGCTATATATCAAGCGTAAAAAGCTGAGTTAGAACCGAAAATTTGGTCCATATTGGTTTCAGGGTTTCAGCCAGGATTTTTAGTTTTGGGGTTGTAAAATCAAAATTGGGAGGATGTAAAGTGAAGTTTTATACGGTTTCTATCGATTTTGACAGCAACAATTTTTAATTTGGGGGGAAGGGTTGTCGAGACTTTGGGGGCTATAAACACTCCCCGCAGGGAGGTCTGACGGAATCACTGATTGGTTTAGACTGGAAGTGGATAAACGAGATTATGTGTTCTCTCCGCTACATGTTTTCACATATTCATGAAATTTTGAATGGCAGCAGTCAGTCCAGTATCGCTTTTAGATAGAGGTCATTGCGGATAACGAAGGTAGTGATGCCATCTAACGTTAGAGATCGTTACTTTCCCTTAATAACCTTAAATAAAGAAAATAAACCATCGTGGAATCAGGCACTAATAGCACAGATAGTATAGTTTATCTGTGCTAATAGGCGCATTTAAGTATAAAACCCTTATCATATCTAACATTTATTTAGTGAAAAGGCATTTTGTCTAAAATTCGGCCTTTAATTCCATAATCAATTCTGTATACGAACGAACTTTCAGTAAATTATATTTTAAAACAGGTGTTCCAAACTTTATTTTTTTTTAAATTCTATTCTGTGATTTTGCGAAGGTCTCTATTGCAAAACTCACAATTATATCTCTGAAGCAAAGCACAAGACAAAAACGAGAAAATCAAAACATCAGTTCGCAGGTTATTACTCTCATTACCTCATTCTTAGCACTCACCTCCTACGCAAAACCTGGAAGCGGACAGTAAGCAGCATCTGCCATCTATGAACAGACATTCGAAACTTCTTCCTCAGGAAGTTCCTAACTGAGCGGGGCGAGAGAGCGAAGCAAATGCGGTCAGACAACTTCGCGATTTGTTTGTCTGCTGAGCAGAGGAGAGAAAAGAGAGAGACCTTGAAAGAGTCGTAAAGAAGAAAAAGAAGAGAGCTCTTATTTCTTTGTATCGGTGCATTGTCCTTCGAAGTTCAACACTCGGAATTGAACAATAGTAGACCAAGTTTGCTTTTTGAAAACACACCAGCACAAAAGCTCATGATGTTTACACAACTTTCTCCTACACCATTTACTTCTATGGACGTTCTGCGGTAGTTCCAAAACGAAAAAAAAGTAACTTCATAAAATCGTTCAGGTCCAATTTTATGTTCTTATCGATTTCAGATCGAACAGATTCAATTTCCTCCTTATCCTTCCAAATGTTAATCAAGTCTACAGAAATATTACGTTCAAGGTTCAATCAGAAAGTTTGAGTCATGTATTGAAGGGATTTTAAACTTAAAATTCAGGAAGAAGATTATGAATATTTGAAAAAGTGTGAACTACGATCTTAATATTCTGATATTGCAAAATTTGGATGGATTGATAAGAAAGCAGGTGTGGGATGAGAGGTTGAAGACTTATACTGAATTTGTAGGCCTGTCTAAATCAAACAATAACAACAAACAGAAATAGGTACAATGTGAGTAAAACCACAGTAAAACAGGGATCCTGCCTCTCACCCACTTTATTTAATGTATATCTATTGTAGAAGAGATAGTTCGAAAGCGAAAGGGAAGTTACGGTCAAGGAAAGAAAAATGAAAATGTGTTAGGTTCATCTGGTTCTTCTTACAGAGAATGGGGCATCACTTAAGAAGATGTTGAGATCAGTGGCGAATAGTGAGGATTTACAGGGTAGATAATAGAGTCTCTCCATTTTCTTTTTAAAAAAGTAAATTTAATAAGTTATTTTACTTTCACTGTAATGCGATTTGGTACGATATTTTCAGGAAGAAGTATAGCTATTGCGTAATGTAGTGGTAACACAGAAATTTTGTGTGTCTTTATTTATTTATTCCCATTCTACATTATGTCTACTCATTGCATAGAGGAAAGAAGCATATAGAGGAATTACTTCGTATACTAGCAATGGTAATCGCCAGCGTCTGCTAGCGAGTAACGCAGCCAATCGGGAAAGCCATGCGTTGACAGTGCCTCTAGCGACAGGGGAACTAGCAGACACGCCACGCATGCGCGTGGATGAAAAATATACAGGAGCCCCGTTATGTTGAAACATAATAGATGAATCAGGTTCTTCTTTTATTAAAGGTATTTTCCTTATTTCATATTCTCATTAACGGGATGGTTAAAACATTTTAAACTTCATTAAGACATGATAGATGGTGACATTTAGGGTTTGGTTATCATATAACCGGGGAATTTAAAAATGCTTATCGCATTCAACATGCAATCAACATGCCACGCCAATCTCCGGGCAGCGACTGATCACTGAATTTCTTGTGCATTTAAATGTCGGCGCGAAGCCGCGAACGCCGCGAAGTACTGAATATCGATTCGTTTTTGTTTGGTGTTGCTTTACTCTGACACCAGGAACACTACTGTCGCTCAGATTACCCTGTCAGGGGCTCGCTGAATCATCTAGTCCTCATTCATCTATGACTCATTGTTTATCTCACGCTTCGCCATTGGTTGAGATACAGGAAAGCTGTGAGAAGCATGGAATGGAAATATACGTAAATAAAACGAAAGGGATGGTGATTGTATTGGCAGAAATCGAACCATAGCAAACAACAAGATAGCAAGAGGAAAAGTAAAACAGGTATTACTCAAGTAAGTGAGGGTATAAAATGTGAAATAGTGAAAAAGGGAAGTTGAAACAGACATTCACTAAGAAGAATGATCAAAGAACTGAGGAGAAGAGGTTGATTAAATATTCTGTACAGAGTATGGAGTAGAAATGTGGTCTCTACGAAAGAGTTAATAAAGGAAATTAGACATGGATAAATGTGAATATGGAGAAGCAAGGAAGAATCAACTTGATGCGAATAGAAGAAGTGCTGAAGAGAATACGCAAGAAACGAATAGTAGGCCCTATTGAAAACAATAAAGAGAAGAAGAAACTGGTTTGGACGTTGGCTACACAGAAATTTTATACTGAGGCAAACACTCTTCAGCTCAGCCACCACGTTGGATGTTTGGATTTGGGACAACATAGTCATCAGCACCAACCACGTGATTCACAAGTACAAAACATCCATAAATGAATAAATAAAAGAACAAAACAAATAAAAAAACAAACTTAATCTTGAAAACCTCAAGTCATGATTGATCACTACTATGATTATTTTTTTAACAGAAGAATCTTGGGACAATTGCCCTCAAAGAGGATTTTCCTACGGCAACGCTAGAAGAGACACGGGGTTCATTGTCACGTGATTGGCAAACAACAATAAAGGAGGAATTCGTGGAGAGAACCTCTTTCTTTGGAAAATTTCATGACCTTGGATAGGATATCCACCTCCGTTTTCCTGTGGAATCTTTCTCGCGGAACACTTCAGAAATCACGAGCGGTCTCTCTCTCTCTCTCTGTTCCATAGGGTATACAAAAGACTTCGTCTCGTTTCAGTTAGTGGGAAAACTGTCTTGTGCGAAAATAAAAGCAAACACTAATTGTTGTTATTATTACGGTAGAGTTGATTTGATGCAAAAACTTAAAAGTTTAATTGAACATTACACTTTTCGCAGTCACGCACAAAGAAAGTGAATTTTGGTCATCAATGGAAGAAATTAAATAGGTGTAAGGGCTTCTGGGGGCGCGTGTTTTGGGCATAAAATATATACCTGTATTAAATATATATAATGACCCCTGAAGTTACACTTTTTTTTATAAAACACAGCTTTTGGGGGGGGGCGACCCCCGAATATACCTCTAAATACATCCCTGCCCTACATTCCATTTTCGAAATTCGAATACCTTATAGAGCGTATGAAAGTGTTTTATTATTGTCAGACGCAAAAATGTCCTCTTTTAATTTGGCTGTCTCTTCTAACGTAGACTAGATGGACTCTGCCAGCAATCCCCCCCCCCAATGGGGATGTCACGCAAATACTCCCACCTAACTTTGGCTTTACCCCCCCCCCAAACTGAAAATCCTAGTAGAATTCCTTGTAGGCTAAGCTCCTCAATAAAGCAAGTAGAGAGGTTCTCCCCCCAAAACTGGAAATCCTGCCAGACAGTGTCTGAATTAAGGATTTGTTTACAGGCAGGATGAAATGATGTTGATAAAAAAAATTATGTGATGAATTTAATATTATACATTATATGCGTCCAGATGCAGACTTAAAACGGGATATTTTCCCCCTCATCCCCCCCCCCGGTAATTCGCACACTGCTGGCAGAATGCCTGAGCTCAGACCCAAAGGGACAAAGAACTCTGAGGCTAATCAGTTCCTATTACTAGATGGAGTAAGCAACACAAAAATACAGATCTGATCAGGAGTGTACTGGTACTGAAACGTACCGGAATTGCGTTCCGGTACTGCTTTATGAAAAAAATGCTCCACTTTACAAAAAAAAAATATTGACTGAGTCTAATGAATCTTATCATTACCCCCCTGTACGAGACTGACAGTTGCCACATATGGTTGTGAAATTGCGCGGCCCAAACTTGAGAGACTGGGATCCAGAGATGTGGAGCTTAGAAGCAAAAGCTGCGACCTATAGTTTTTGGGAAACCGAGATTTTGACGGAATTGTATACATTAAAGTGTCTAGTGAAAGTAAACGAAGGTAAAGACCTAATTCTTTGTGTATTTTGTAGTTTTTTTTTGTAGGAACCACAGGAAAAAGAAAGTACCCATATACTATTATATATTCCACCATCAATTTTCTTTTGGCTCTGCCATATGTGAAAACGTGGCTGCGAAAACACCGAACTGCATGCAGATGACACCAGGACAAGACAAGCAAAACCAACCAATTTGGAAGATTTTAATCCACTTGATAAGTTTTTGTAACACATTAACATACTGTTATAAGATTGGACTGTTTTAGTAGGTAAAATAAAAGATTTAGTACTACGACGTTTCTTCTATTAAATGTTTCTTATTCATTTTCTAGATATTAAGCTTTTCAAATTTAATTTTTAAAAGTGTTCCATGTTTTTGTCAATATTAAGAATTTTGTTTTATGCCTATTCCTCACTTCACAGTTATTGGTATAATATAAGGTCGAAATTGAAACGTTCCAGTACTCGAAAATTTACAAATGCTCCCCCTGGATCTCACTACTTTCATGCAATTATTTTCTTTTCTGTTTGGATATGTTCGATTTATTTGACGCTTTTTTTGGCATGTTTGGGCGTAACAATTACTACAAATTCTAGTTTATCGAAAATATTACCAATCCTTGTCGGGACAAATGAAAAACGACAAGTGCAGAAAAAGTTCTGACAGGTAGAAGTCAGCTGAATTGCATGTGTAATTCTAATTGATGCAAAAATGTCTGTAGAACATTTATAAAACAAATTGTATGTTCTGCAACTCATACAAAGAACGAACATATTATTTGGAATATTCTCTCAGCATTTACAAAGATACGTTATTCAACTGTCCCGTGAATATTGTTGTAATTATTATTTTTTCTTTGTATACTCTACCGTTGACACGTCCTTGTATTTCGTTATCAGAGTCACTGGGCAACATCATATTTCTTGGATTTCTTCCAAGAGTGTTATCCTTGATTTCTACCAACTTGTCAGTTTTCGACCAAACTACGAACACCTACCAATTTCTGCCAGGTTTTAACATTATTTTGACCAGACAATTCAATTCCTCTCTCCTGTTTTTCAATTCTGAGTAACAGGTCACTTGTCAATACACAGGAAATGACTTGCCGAAGTTTTCAATTTGTCACGAGTTAGTTATAACTTGTCACTCCAATTTTAAGAAACAAATTAAGTCTTGTAGCAATTGCGACAAGAAAACTGCTTTGGACTAATAGTACTTACTAGTCTTGCCGCTTTGACAAACATGTCTCAGGCTGAATTATTATTATTATTTCAACAAAAAAATTATGATTAACAAGGAACACTACCCAAGTGTAACACTCCGATTTTGATAAAATTTGACAGGTAGATACTACACATGAAATAAACGAATACGTGTTTTGTAGTTTCTGCGGAAAAATGGTTTTAGGGGGGCAAAAGCCCCCACCCAAAATTGTGAAAGTGGTCGTCCGAAAGGCGAGAAGAAGTGAACCAAAGTGAATGAAATTGTGCACAGATATTGTAGACATAAAATGAAGGGAATACGTATTTTCGTATTTTCCTGGAAACAACGGGTGGGGGTGGGGATTTTACTCCCTTACAATGTTCTTCCGCATAAACAAACCAACCAAGTGTCGATTTATTTTCTGTCTACTGTTGCTGTGCCAAATTTGAAGCAAATCGGAGGGAGACACTTGGGAAACACGTATTGCCTTCTTTACATCTACAATATCTATGCACAATTTCATTCGCTTCCGTCCCACTCCTTCCTGCGCTCCTGCGGTAATATTTACCTTGTCCCCCACATTGTTTTCCCGCACAAATTCAACGCTTATTTTTTGCGTATTGTCCCTAGACACAATTTCGTTGCAATTCTCCATGTCCTTTCGGCACTTTTGTCGTACACTTATTAGCACTTGATATTTCGTGATCAAATGTCTGAAGGGGTCTGTCCGGTTGTTTACAGGAAAATACGAAACACGCGTTCCCTCATTTTACGTCTACAATCTCTGTACACAATTTCATTCGCTTCGGTCCACTTCTCGCCTTTGGGCCGGACACTTTCACAATTTTGGGTGGGGCTTTTGCCCTCTAAAACCGTTTTCCCGCAGAAACTACAAAACACGTATTCGTTCATTCCATGTGTAATATCTACCTGCCAAATTTGATCAAAATCTGAGTGTTACACTTGGGTAGTGTTCTTTGCAAGTATAGAACGTTTCGTTACAGACACAGACCAGTTTCTCGTGGAATATAACAGAATCTGTTGGAAATTTCTATTGTAGGTTCAAAAGAGTATTTTGTAATGAAACATAATAAACTAATTTTTACAAACATACTTTATTAAAAATACACTTAAAAGTAGACAATATTTTTTCACTTATCTATGGATCAGTTACAAAAAAACATTTAAATCCCTAGTTCACTCAATCCACGAGTTAATCTGCAGTTCATAGATAAAGTAATTAGATATAGCGAATTCGATCCTCTAATCTTATTTCATGTCATCTGGTGTCAGCTCAGACGAACTAGAAATGCAGTAATGCTACTAAGTCATGGGTATTACCTTAGGGATGTTACCCTACCTGACCAGGCAAAAAATTAAACCCTGTCGTTAAGAATCGGGAATTTGTATTCAGCCATTAAGGCTAAATCCAAGTGGTTTTTCCCGCCCTTTCTGTTTTACGTCAATTATTCAAATTTCAGTACAGGAAAACGGAAATTAACTTTCACAGACCAAAGTTCGTTTCGTCCTTCAATAATGAATACAATTAGTCTTAACAAAATATTAATAGTAAATTCAGGATTGTGTGCAGACACTTTTGGGACAGAATAATCTGGCCGACACCTTCCCTAAATCTTTCCCCTCTCCTATCCCGGCCTGAGCCTTAAGGCTGTAGATCACCCCCGCCATCTTGGTACGTACTTTCCATTGATTAACATGGGAATTGTTTTACTCGTCTTATACTTTTCAGGAGTATAGTTTTAACTTCTGTTTTCGCCCAGTTTATTGTCATGTTCTCTTTTACTCACGCAAATTTATAGAAATGCAATATTTTACACAGGAACAGTATAATTTCCCGTTAACATATTATGATTTATATAGCAAACTATTAATAATACATTATAATTATATATTTGGAGAAACTTCACAAACCAAAACTATACAAGAGTCAAAATAACCACCAAGACAAATTTTGTGAAAGCAGAACTTAAATATTCTACATCCGAGAGGCATAAAATGAGTAAAACAATTCCCGTGTAAATCAATGGAAGGTGCTTACCAAGATGGCGGGGGTGATCTACAGCGTTCAAAATTCAAATTCGAAACGAGGATCAAACGATTGTAGACCATTATTAACTACTGAGCAAGCACTCCATAATGATGGGAATTTCAGAGCCCTATTACGATTTCGTTTGGATGCTGGAGATGATGTTCTCCGAAATCATCTGGGTGCTGCTCCAGACAACGGAAAGTACACCAGCTGGAAGATTTAAAACGAAATCAGCGAGGAACGAGGCAATTTCATTGCTAAATCAGTTATTAAAGAAGTGCAGGAAACAAAGTATTTCCGTGTGTTTGCCGACAAAACTGCTGAATTAGCAAAGAAGGAGCAGTTTGTTATCTGCCTCCGATATGTCAAAGATATCACCCTGCATGAAAAGTTTTCAACTTTCGTCAACGTTACTGACTGTTGTACAGGAAAGGGTCTTGCTAATACCATCATTCAGACTCTTACAGAGCATGGACTGTTTGTGGCGTATTTGAGAGGACAAGGATACGATGGGTGTAGTGTGATGAGTTGTCGCTTCGGCGGTGTTCAAGCAGAGATAAAGCGTATTTGCCCTACTGCTGTGTATGTTACATGTTCAAGTCATGTGCTTAACTTATCTGTGGTCCACGCTTGTAACCTCAACAGTATTCGAAATGCTCTTGGCATTGTGAATAACGTGACAACTTTCTTTTCTGCTCCAACCATGAGGTCAGCAGTTTTGAAGCACTATGTGGAAAATGAAACAGATGGAAACAAGAAAAAACTCTCTCGTTACTGCCAGACAAGGTTTATAAAAACTCAAGATGCGATTTGAACATGTTTTCAACTTCTTGCACCAGTAGTAAAAAGTTTAGTAGAATTAACAGAACGAAATGACGACTCAAGCAGCATGGCATCAACATATCTCAGTGCGCTAACAAAATGCGACTTCGTCTCTGCTGTGTTATACTGAATGAAATAGTCTCTATTCTCTTACCACTATCTCGAGAGTTAGTCACCTACTTTGGAGTTACTGGGAGCAGTCACATTGGTTAGTAACATCATAAGCCTTCTTTCAGTGAAAGGAGACAACGCAGAAGACAGTTTCAAGACTTCTTTTTTTAAAAAAAATAAAGTCAGCATGTGAAGAGCTAAATGTTCCTTTGCCAAAACCACGTTTTGCGAACTGGCAGACACAAAAATCAACCTACAAGTAACGAGGAGGAGTACTACCTTGGGTCTCTATATATTCCGTATTTGGACTATCTTGTGAGTGAATTAAAGACATTGTTTGATCATCGTCAACGACAATGTGCACTTAATACCAAAATTCATTAGTGAAGCAGATTTTGAAGCACTGAAACCTGCTGTGAAATATTATGAAGTGGATGTCAATTTAGAAAGTGTTGTTGAAGGAGAGTTTGAACTCTGGAAAAATTTGTGGTGTGGTAAAGAAAAGAACGTTGTGCCACGAAATGCACTTGAATCGCTTCAAGTTTGCCCCAAGTCTGTATATCATCCCTACACTCTCTTTCAAATATTTGCAACCCTCCCAGTAACTACGTGTAGCCCCAAAAGAAGCTTTTCTTGTCTCCGTAGACTAAAAACTATCTATGTACTGTCATGTCAGAGAACCGGCTAAACAGACTTGTCTATATGGCAATGAACAGACACATTCCTATTCACATAAACAAAGTTGTTAACATGCTAGCGAAAAAAAAAGTGAAGACTGGGTTTTAAATTGTAACATTTTTGTTGATGTAGTACTTTCTTGGTGCATTCTGGTAGATACATTTTCAGGTAAACCAGAAATATTGTAGTGTAAACAGTGTTCTTTCTTATTTTACTAGTATCATTTTCATTATTTAGTCCTGCATTTTGTAAACATATTTAACTTATGTAAATACGGAAAAATACGTGGTATATTAAAAGTTAAATCATGCTTTGAAAATATATTCTGTTGATACATACAGGCTCGGAGTGGTTTCTTGGAAATAAATAATTAAAATGCTCTGAAAATATATTTCTTTGTCACACGAGCAGAATGTCTTGTTATTTTCATCCATGATAATGGTGCCTTTCATTCATAATTCACATATTTTGGTGCATATGTGAGATTCCTTACTAATAATTTGGGCACCTAACGAAATAAAATCCTAGTTGCGGCTATGATATAAAATGGCTGAATATGATGATGACGACTATTCTGTATCTTTCCATGTTTTGTTTTTTCTTATATATAAGTAAACTAATTTTCTTTGAAGAAATATACATCTGTCGTCTTCCGAAAATCATTGTTCCGATAGTACGTGAATTAAGAATACGTTCGTGTACTTAATGACTTAAACTTACATAAATATTTAATTGCATATTGTTTCATATTCTTTTTAACGTATTGCGTACTTATAATGTGAAGTATCAGATACTGAGCTGCACTCCATTCATCTCTTTGTTTCTAAATCGAAAGTACAACAATCATTACGTAGTAAGGGCTGCTTTCCTTGGAAGCTTGCGTTGCTTGCGATTTGGGTGAATAACCAATTAAAACACGTGTTACACTTTGAACACGCAATAAAACGCATGTTTCAATTGGCTATTCACCGAAATCGTAAGCAACGCAAGCTTTCATGAAAATCAGCCCTAACATTTATTTCCTTCTTAGTTCGGCTGGACGAACACTAAGTAGCAGCAAACAAATAAAACAGTGGGGTTTGCAATCTGTTAATAATTTATCTATGACTCGCAGATTTAGCTCGGGATTGGAAACACTGTCTCTGTGCAAGTCGCGTGTGCAATAATAATAATGAAAACACCGAACCTGACTTACCTAACCTCCAAGTGCCCTTGGTTACTACTTTTATTAAATTTCCTAATGCGTATATGCATAAAAAAAGAAAAAAGTTAATTTTCTTTAAAAAAAAGTGTAAAAGTAACGACGCCAGGGTTCGATCGTTGGACCTCTCGATCAGCATTCCAGTACGTAGACCACCAGGCCAAGCTACGAATTGCGAGGTGAAACGTGAACGCTTTTCGGTGGTGCTAATAGTTGAAGGAGTTCTGCTCTTTTCAAGGAGTTGTGAGCGCGCGCGACAGTTTCCTTGTTCGCTCGACTTAGACGCTAGTGTAATTTCCAACTGGCCATACAAGTTTTAATAATTAAATATCTCAAAATAAAAACGTTGGAAACACATAGCAAATATTCATGTTGATGATAATTATGATGTAATAGCACAAAGAGAACCGCACATAGAGAATTAACTTACATGTATGCATATCCTCTTACATTCCAAAAACTTTCTTTCCTCACCAATACGTGTCTCTCAGGTCAATAGTTCATTTTCTTACAGATCCTGGTTAAATAGATTTCTGTGATTCGTTCAGCATTTCCTGCTCGCTGAAATAACACAGTAAGGACCAATCATAAGCTTCAATTTACCAGGATATTTGAGAAAATAAGCCATTGACCTGAGAGACATCTATTTGCGACGAAAGAAACTTCTCCGAAGCCAGAAATAAATGCGCACGTATTTTTGAATGCAGGCTACACTTCTGTATGGTTCTCTGTGAAAATAGTCATCACATTTTAAAATATATCTTTTTTAACTTTTTTTTAGTGTAAGATATATATTAAAAAACTTTATTTTTATATGGGCCAGTTTAGTAACTTTGGACTTCGGCCCGTCACGATTTGCCTTTAGCTGTTAAGTGTTAAAATCCACACCCATGCCCCAGCCGGGACTCGAACCCGGGACCGTTGAGTCGATAGCCTACCGCCGTAGACCGCTCGACCACCCGGCCGGCAAGATATATATTAGTACGACTTTCTATTAAATACTATAAAATTGTGTATCTGAATTCGTTTTATTCCTGGAATATTTGGCGCTGCGGCCATCTTGGATTTAAAAATTCAGAATCTGTCGTAGTTGATTTCTGTATTATCATGAGGCACATAAAACTGTACAAAGTTTGAAGCCGATTGAACAGTGCGTGAAAATTTTATTACAATATTTCAAACGTATCACGAGCTCTACATACTAATACTGGAGTGATCGGCTAGTGTACAGCAAACATTTAACCTTGTTCGTCCACTTCCAGTCTAATCGAATATTGACATTTTTTTTTCAGTTCTAATTCAGTTTTTCACACTTGTTCTTGCTGAGCGGCTCGTTTTCTCATTTATGTCTTAATTCTTCTGCAGATACTTGACTGTGTATATATAATAGTATTATGCTGTAAATATTTTTTTTTTTTCAGGAACTAAGATATAAATAAAAACGGACCAGACAACAATAACAAGGATAAAAAACTAGGTTAGAACTAGTCACTGATCAGTCCAGTATCACTTTTAGATCGAGGTCAATAGAACCGTATTGACAGATTTAGGGCCAATCGCACATCCACGAGTTAGTGTGCAAGTCATAAGTAATAGACCATCGAGGGTTAACAAATTGCTTCCTTTCGACTGTATATGCTGCCGAAACCGCAAGGAAATGAACTTTCAAAACTATTAACATTAGAACTGCAGGGTCAAGGTACCCTCAAAAACTGCTCTATCCAAAAATGGATTTTCAAAATTGTGCAATGGGTGCGCAAGGGGTTCCCCAAAGGAAGTAAGGGAATTCCCAGAAAGTAGCGTTCAAATAAAAGGAACGGGTCTCACAACGATATCAATCGTAAAAGACTGAGTTAGAACCGGTAAATTTAGCCCATATTGGCTTAGACTGAAAGAGAAGAAACGAGATTAAGTGTCTTTTACGCTCCCTGGCTTCATTTATTCATGAAATTTTCAATGGCAGCAGTCAGTCCAGTATAGCTTTTAGATAGAGATCATTGGAGTTAACAAAAGCATGGCACTCCTAGAGAAAACTACATTCTTCTTATAACAAAACGTTCTGTAGTCACTGAAACAGAATTCCAGGTTCTACTGCCTATATAGCAAGTAACTTTTGGCATTGCTTTCTTCAGAACTGAAGAGTATATATCCACTACAATTTTCTCATTACATCCCTGCATGTATTACACATGTCTAGACATCATTGAATTTTTTTCTGTTCCTAGAACACTATCGTCACTTTATGATAACGCTGAACTTCCAAGTAAAAACAGAATTTTGTGGGAATTGCCAGCAATGTTTCAGGTGATATTGTACAGCAGGCTTTCCTTAATTGAAGTTGTTTGCACCTCTCCTCCTCCTGCTTTGCCTTCGGGAAATTCTTATATAAACTGAACGCTACAAAGACAAACCTACTAGTTATTATGTTGGTTCCTCTGTTTTATGAACGTATAATTAATGTCTGTAGATTGTGGTCTTTTCGCCTGGAATTTGACCACGGCGTCTGTCCAGGTGAAGCAGTGCGCCTCACAATGGCAAAAAAGAAAACAAAACAAAAAAAATTACTTTCTCCCTTGAAGTTCGTATTTTTTTTTATGTGGTAACATTCATTTCTTCTTTATTGTAGTGTCTTCAGTAAAGAAGGAAATGCACTGAAAAGTTTTATACATAGTTATTTAGGTAGTTTTGAATATACAGCAGGTGAGTTTGAAATAAGGTCACTGGGGAAAATGCCCGTACAGGAACGTACAAAAATATGTGAAAGCCGCGGGG
>JAGDQP010040847.1:0-17138 GCA_022664845.1 Lepisma saccharinum | reverse complement strand
AACTTTCCAGTGTTTCGGCTTAGCATGAGACATTCACATATACTTTTGAAAAATGTTGAAGTTAGGTATTCTTTTACAATATTTCCGTAATTTCAAAAAGGCAAAAATGAAAGAAGGAAAGATATTACAAACATGACATATGTATTTTTGGAAGGAGGAAAAAAGTACTAAAAGAAAAGAAAAAAAGAAGTGTTTTGCTTCCTTTAAAAATAATGAGCATTTTTCATATTGCATAGAAAACGTTCGGCTAATGCTAAAAGATATAGCAGCACAAGCTGTGGCACACAGCGCACTACAGAATTTAACTTTTTTGACAAAAATTGATCCGAGGCTGCAACAGCTGGTTAAGAGAATATTGACTTCCTGTTCCGGTAGTAGATGGACACTAGTAGTGCAGATATGTTGGAATAGAATCCTCTTGCTCTTGAAAATTCATTGTCTTCGTAGATTGCTTTCATAAGCTGACTCACTTTATCACTAATTGTTTTACTCCGTGGCTTCAGGTATTGGGAGAACACCATGCAAGGATATAAGATTACGAGCTTCTCTTACTAAATATTCAGGAACGTTGAACAATTCAGCTACTTTCTTCCTTGATAAAGATGGAAGGCTCATTGTGAGAAGTTGATCTTATCTTTGCAATGAGAAATCACCATCTATTCTTTCATTAGACTGACAGTCCAAATTATCAGATTAATGTTGAATTTCTCTCTGCTGTGATTTTGAGAGCATTGGTAAAGGATCAATACACAATTCTTCTTCAACATTAAGTGCATGGGAGAGCTTTTCCTTCAGTGCAACTTCAGCTTACTACAATTTTTGCTTTCCATGTACCTTCCGTGAGTAAGAGGGCAGGGAATGCGGTTTTAAATGATAACATTCCAGTTCTGTCAAGTTGGCCTAGTTTTTCAGATTGTTATGTCTCATCACATGATGCTCCTACTTCCACTGTGGATGTGGATTCACTGGTTGACTGCTGTTCTGAATTTTCGTCGCTGGTTACAGACCATAGGTGTACATTTGGACCCGACCTCGCGACGGGAGTTCAACCTCGATTTCGCGATACGTCTTCGACCTCACTCAACCTCACGATCGAACTTCAACTTCGAACTCACTCAACCTCGACCTCACGTTTTGAGGTCTTGGTTGGACCTCGCGAAATTGAACAATGAACTATTGTACTGTGTAAGAAATGTCTATGGTAAATTTGTCAAAGCAGTGCTAGATTACTAGTGCCACCAGGGACGAAGCAATTGGGGGGAGATTCTTCCCTCCCCGTAAGCTTGCTGAGGATATTACATTGGCAAATTCAGGATATTACAGTCTATGACGATTGTATGAGTGCAATACTTTTAAAATCCCAAAACATTCATGTTCCAGGCGAGGTACGAACCCATAACCTCCTGGATGGCAGCCTAGCGTCCTAGTTCACACGACAGACGAGGTCTGCATAATTTGGTTCAACTCATGTACACTACAACAAAGTAATGCTCTAATAAATTTCTGTATGGCATTACCTTCTTGTTCAGTATTCTATCATCACTAATTGAATTGCACACCGCTGTATATCTTTTGGTATGTTGCCTCTTTTATGATGTAACATTCCTTGAAATATATATATTTTATATTTCAAGTTACCTCACAAGCTCGCAGGTACTGCAGTTCTATATCGTATGAAGAAGACAAAGGGTTGCGTGTTACCAATACGTATGATTTTTTTTTTTTAATATTTCATAATTTGGTGCATTACAATGTAAATAAATCATATTCAAAGTAAGAAGCGTCCGTAAGGGTGCTCTTAATTCCCATTAATACTTCTTTCCTAGAGATTTGTAACTTTATTACGTATCACATATGCATAGAAAGAAGAAAGTATTTTTACATACTTTTCTTTAATTCACAATGGTTCCGTGTCCTCAAATCTTGCAACGTTTATTTAACTCATTTCCCGATGTCATGCAGTGATGAAATTTTGCATAGCGACGTAAGTTAGGTGACAATACAATATTCCATTGTTACTTTCATATATTTATATATATTTTAAAAGCATATTTTATTTTTAGAAAGAACATCTTTATCCTCAAATAAATACTAGCCTGCAACCACATTGCGTTTGACCGGTTACAGAACACTTTAGGATTTGGGTGACAAAAAAGTATGCGAAGACCCAAATTACTCGGAAAAAATAAATATTTAAAACGTACGAATAAGAAAAGCATGGGGCGCGCCAATTGAAGAATTTATAAAGTGACTGTGTATGAGCGCGCGCCCCGTGCTTTTCTTTTTGATCAACATAAACACATTATTTTCGACTTTTTAGTACGAATTAGTTAAGAAACGTGTTTTAAATTGTCATTATTATTTTTCTTCTGTAAACAAATGATTATTTAAATGTTTCTGCTTCGTAGTAACGTAATATCTAGGGAATAAAATGATGCCAGGGCAACAGATCAAATTCGTTCTCGCTTGTTAAGTAGTTTAGCGCGCTACTAACTGCGTCACCGCGACGCCTCATCGATTCAGTGTATGAGGCAGTAGTTGTAAATTGAAATTCTATCAACAGAACTAGAGAAATACATTTTTGTTGCAGTTTACTAGACGTACAAGACAGCTTATACTTAGTCATTCACTCGACATCGAACTTCAACCTCGATCTTGCGATGCGACTTCAACCTCGACTTCATGTTATGAGGTTAAGGTTGGACCTCGCGAGGTTCAATACCTGTGCTACAGACATGCATGTCTGCCACTTAGGATTTTAAGCCTTCCAACAACTGATGCACATATATTATACTCCTTTAATCTAGATGGAACACTGAGATTCGCGCGTTTTAGAGCTTTCCTTACAACACTGATGAATGGTGACGGTAGGGTTGTCATGTGTCGTTCATGAACAATTCGATCACAAAGATCGAATCATCGCTGTGAACCAAAGAATGTGATTCACTGCGAGAATTGAATTGATTCATTAGGTGAATTGGTTTCCTCAGCCCGGGAATGATTGAAATACGAAACTTGTTCGCGCTCTTCTGATTCGAGTTGGGCCAGAAAGGTTGGGTGGCTCTTATGTACGTCTTATGTCAACAAAACGGAACCCGTCTTATGTCAACAAAACGGAGACCTCGGAAAACTAAAACCAGCCTTCCTTTCTGTGCTGAAACTGGAAAGATTTGGAAACGCGAGCAGGAAGGAAGAGCGCGGATGTAAGATCCTAAAAACATTCAAAAGTCACACAAGCAATTAATGAAGACAAAATATTCTGCTTGCTTACCTCCTTTCGAAGTTTCTTGCTGCTGCAAGATTAGGGGATGGAGCCAGTGTTGCTCACTCACATTAAGTTGTTGTCCGTCATACTTAGTTCTAATGTCCGCATTGCGTTGAAATGTAGGTTTAGAAAGGCGGAGGGGGCACACTTAACACTTGAAATTTCACGCAACAGTCTATAATTTCACACTCAAATTTCAACCCTTTACGAAAAAAAAAATGTCATTTCGCAATATTTACAACAATGAAATTAACTTCCTATGAATACACGAAATTTAAGAATAAGCTATTATGGAGAGCGGATGTACAATATCTTCACGTGTTTACGTGCAAAAATATGAGCTGGGAAACTATATGCGGAGACAATCTGTTGCGTCTTTCAGTCAGCAATTGACCACCTTTTGAAAAAGTTCTCTCGTAAGGGACAGATGTTGAAGGCACAGTCAATCTTCTCAGAATATCGAAAAGACAAATCGATTCTCCCTCCACCACGCCAGAGGATCTTCTGTGCGAATAATTAAAGCTTGCTGTAGATATTTGTCTAGTTCGGCTATGCTCACTGCGGTGGGGCTGCGTATACAAACAATATGTTGAACTTTGGTATCGTAGTCTGTCCAAAGAGATGATGGAGGGGGCAGTGGTGTTGCGCGCACTGGATTAATGTTTTCTTCCTGAGATATGTTCACTCTGCTGGCTCTTTCAGACAGACTTTTGTACGCTGATCTGAATGTTGTATCTACATCAGATTCTTGTTTTTTGAATGTAGGGTCAAACAAAGTACTTTGGGAATAAATAATTTACGAATCAATAGTGCTGAATCTTAAATTAATTTCTGTTGTTAGGGTCTTTAACATATTTTGGATTTGTGCAGGCAAATTCTCAGCGGTAATTGAATTGACATGTCTCGAGAGAACCCTTTTTCAGCAGGAGAACTTTGGAAATATTTACTGTCTTCTCTCCGCTCATCTCAGTTGTCACCTACTCTAAAACCTTAAGAATGTCGCACGCTTTTTGGAGAATGGTCCATTAAGTTCAAGATTCAAAAGGCCCAAAGCGAGAGGACGGACTCCTTGAGGGTTAGCATCCTTCTGATCATGTCAAAGGTAGAATTCCATCTTGTTACCACGTCCTACTTCAATGTCAAGTCCTGATATCTTTTTTTTTCTGCAAATCTTGAAGAATTCGACGATAGCCTTCACTTTTTTTTGAATGACGTCGATCTCTTTAATCGCGTCTTGCACCACCAAATTAATTTTTATGGGCAAAGCACGAAATGTGTCTAAAACCGCACTTCCTTACTGCAGCCTTCATGTTTGCAGCATTGTCTGTCACAACAGCTGCAACCTTCTCCAATACGCCTCACTCTTATAGAACACGTTTAAATTCGTTGGCTGAATTGTCGGCCATGTGACTAAAGATAAGTCTTCAAGTTGACAATCACTCGTTATGAAATGGGGTGTTACGGCGATATAACTTTGATTCGTAACAGAGGCCCAGCTATCTGTTGTGATCGCAACCGCGTTAACCTCTTTTCTTAGCTCTTCCCGCATCTTTTTACGTCACGGGGAGTCAAGTTGACGTGACAGTGTTCAGCAGTCTCACGAACTCCCTAAATTCTGCATCTTCTACCAAAGATAGGGGTTGGTATTCTTTTGCTATGATTTTCACTAATTGCCTATCTAAGTGTTTGGCTCTTCGAGCGGATAGCTTCTTAAAAATCAAGTCACTCACTCGAGTCTGACAAACTTTCTTTTATTGGAACACACACTGCCTTAACACGGTAGTATCCGATGTATCCACGGTTCCAGTAGCTGTTGAGCAAGAAGGTACTGAAAAATCAGACACAACAGAATTTTTCTCCGCAGGAATGTTAGTTTGTTTGGAGCTTCTTGCTTCCTCCTGTCTTCCATTTTCAACCCCGCAATGTTTAAGTTTTAAGTGCCTGCTTAGGTTACTTGTAGTCTCACCATTGAAAGAAATAATGGAAGAACAAAACCCACATTTCGCTTTTCCTGGTGCTACCTGTGTAAAAGTTGTCCACGAGTTACTGCGCTTTTTTCAATCCAAATTCCTTACTGTGGTGTTATAATTTACAAAAAAAAGAAACAATACAACTCGACACAAAATACACACGGAAACCGTATCGCATAACAACTGCCCGGCATTTCACGCAACAGCACAAGTTTTCAAATGTCAAGTGTCCGTTTTTAGGAACTGACCGTTTCAAGTGTCACTTTAATTATTTCGACAACTAGAGATCTTTCACGAACTACTTTTTACCGTACGAGTTGAAGTAAAAATAGTTCTGAACATCCAGAACTAAGTGCGCGCACAGCTCAGAGGCTTAAAATATCAAAAGAAGATTCGCTAAGCGTGTTTTTTCACCAGATGAACTCATTGAGTTTTTTGAGTTTCCAACAGTTCCTGGAGAAGGATATTGGGGAGAAGAGAGAAGAAACTTGAGATTTTTTTCGTTAACCCGAGATTCTGAATGCTTGTGAGTGACCGTGTGATTCCAATGGGACGGTCATAATGGGGGAGAAAGAAAACTGGAATCTTCAAATCTAGAGTTGAAATTCTGTATTTAAATTCATACTTAGTGTGTGACTAAGTTCATATGATGATATGTCATGATTAGCTTTATGGTAGGACGAACAACAAATGTGGAGCTGTACAGCAAGCATTAAAATTGAGTTCGAATATCCCAACCATGCCATCCCCCTAGTTAATATTTGTCAATTCGACCACTGGATACATTAAAAAAAAAAAATGCTTCTATTACAATAATTCGGGATACATCACTTCTACTACTTGTTTCATAATAAGATTTTTAAGTTAGACAGTGACGGGTTTTCAAACAAAGGTGCCCTCAAATGTTACGCTTATCGTGTCTTAGTTTGAATTTTAGTTAAGGCCTTTAGGCAACTTTGATTCAGACCGAATGAATGATAATGGGATGATTGGTGGAATTACGAAAGTAGGAGGAAACGAGAGAACCATGAGAAAACCCACGCACACGGTGTGTGTCCATCACAAAGCCCACATGATACGAGCCGGGATCAAATCGGAGACCACACGCACCAGAAGTGCACGCTCTACCACTGAGTCACCACGGCTCCACGCCGCGTCTTGGTATTTTTCCTTTTTTTTTTAGGCCTATATCTTTATTAACGAAGTGTATATTATTATTAGCAGCGCTCGAGGACGTTTTTCGGAGGTGAGAATTTGAAGACTATCTGCACCGTAACTACTAGTATAATGTACGAAATAGAGAATGAAAAATGTAGTGGCATAAAAATAGTAATTTAAACATACGACACGGGGAGTGCAAAGAAAATTTCAATATTTGATGGTTGGTAAATCCACACACCCCACCGATAAGTCTACACCTCTAAGTATAAATATCTTTCAACGCAGAGTAAAGAGGTAGTTCAGTCCCCGTAGCAATGTCACGTACCGGCACTGAGGAGCTACGTGGGTTTGAACTCCACTCCCAGCTACCCGGACTGAGTTTTTCCAGTTACACCGGACGAATTACCCTAGGACCAAGCCGCTGTCTTGCCCAGAAGTGATTGCAGAAGTATGTCATTCCTCATACACGTGGCGAGCATAGGCCAAAGCTGCCTGCTCAGCCCATAAATAAAACTAAAAGAGCGATATAAAGGTGACCTAAAGAAGATGCACCTCTCTATTTTTAATCTTATAGTCTCGAGAAAATTATTAAATCAGTTGAATATAAAATTTACGTCATTTGGAAGAATTTAAGACAGAGAAAAGATAAAAAATCTGGAAATAAAGGAATAGGGAAGAACGTTTGGCTAATCTGTTTCGAAGAAAAGGAAGTGGTAACAGAGGGCCAACATTATTTTAAAACATTGTTCACTTCTGTAGGCGGCGGGAGGTGTGTGTGTGGGAAGGAGATAGGATTTCCCCTTATCTGCAAACATATTCCCTGACTTTTCCGAAATACATCTTAAGCTTGGGATATAAAGGATCGTATTACACTGCACAGTGGCGTAGAGTGAACCCCAAAATCTCGAGACATTAAAAAAAAAAATTAAAGTTATGCCGTAGCTCATTTCAAAAAGTAAGTTAATATTCAGTCTTATGCAATATGAATAATTACTCATATTAGCCTATGGTCTTGTTCTACAAACTATACATTTTTTTTTATTGAAAAATATATTCTAATTTGTATATATATCATTATAAATCACATACCAAAATTGATATACGCAGTGCAAAATTTCGTTACAACAATAAAAAAAATTTCTAATTATTCATAATATGAACTAAGTACAAGGTTATCAATAAGCGCAAAGCAATATGTTAATTACGAGGGTCATTGGAAAAGTCATGGCAACTGTTTTTTTTTTTTTCGAAAATTGTAACGAATAAAAAAATTCTGAAATATGCAAATGGGAGGTTAGTTCATATGTAAACATTACATGTAGGGAGATGGAGGAACACACACACCACCATAAAGATATAGCACGAGAAAAAAGACGAAAAAAATGTCGTTTCTAAAGTGTTTTACAGTCAATTGCAACAGCACACAATAGTACAGGGCAGGAACACGTACCGGTGACATCTTAGAGTCCCTCGAAGTAGTCTCCCAAAGAATCCATCACACACTGCCAACGCTGTGGAAGACGCCGAATACCCGTGGCTTCACCATGAGCGAATCTTCGGATCTCACGCGCCACTGCTGTGACAATGTCTTCGCGTGTTCCACGCAATGGCCCTAACAGTTTTGGTATGAGGTCATAATCGCAAGGTGATAAGTCTGGCGAATATGGGGGATGCTCCAGTACTTCCCATCCCCAGCGCGAGCACATTCCGCACACACGCTGCCGTATGGGCTGTCGCGTTGTCCTGAAGAATTAATGCATCGTGTAGACGTTCAGGACGTTTCTACCAAATAGCCCGTCGTAGGTGTCGTTGCAGGAAAGTGCGACAATAGTACAGTGCATTAACAGCTTGTCCATGTGGGACGAAATGGCACAAAATCACTCCTCTAATATCATAGGTTATGATGACCATTAACTTGACAGGAGAGGGATTGCGACGAAATTTCTGCCTGCGTGCTGAACCTGCATGGCGCCATTCCGCGGACTGGCGTTTCAGTTCTGGCTCATAGGCCCTGGTCCAAAATTCATCTATGGCGACGATTCTCGCAAGCAGATTGTCTCCCTCCTTCTCGTAACGCGCGAGATGCACACGACAAGTGTCCACTTTTCCACTTCACTTAGTGCATGAGGCACCCACGTTGCAGCAACTTTACGCATGTGTAGCTCGTCGCGTAAAATCCTGTAGCTTGTTGTTTTCTAAATACCAGTCTGGCGCTGTAATTCGTGCAGCGTCCATCTTCTGTCGCTCTCCAGGCATTGGGCGATCAGGGTACGAGCACAGTCCGTACGCAAACTGACAGGCCGCCCGGATCGGTGCATGTCGGCCGTGGCAGCTTTGCCACGCCCGAATGCATCTACCCACCGAGCAACCGTTCTGTACGGAAAGAGCAGCATTTCCTAACGCTTCCACAAGCTCCTCGTGACATTGTCGCGCATTCCTTCCACGGAGAACTGCAAGGCAGCTAGTGAACATCCTACCTTGGTGAACATCGAAGATCTGAGGCTCTCCGGGAGTGTGACCAGCCGTGTGATCCACATACATACACTACACGCCCATACATTTACACATTCTTTTACATCACACACATATACATTACTTCTTTCTTACGTTTATACATTTTCATTCTACACAATTTTCCTTTCCCTCACTCTTCCTTCCGAACTTCTGCCGCATATCCGTCCCAACTCTACCGGATTTGACGTTTTACCCTGACTAGACCTTTTTAACTTATTACCTGATCATGATCTTTTAACCTTTTTTTTTTTTTCGCTTATTCCGGGGAACAAGCTAACTTCGGCTGCGAAAAGACTTTACTCTCTTTACTTATTCATATTATTACTAATTAACATATTATACTTGTATTGACTGGAAAGAAAGGTGCATTACTTTACCAGTTCCATTTATCTCCTCGTGCCGAGGAGTCTTGAAGAAGAAAACAGCAATCTTCACGTAAGAGCGCTGTTCAAGTCGGGTAACATCCATCCTGAATGGCTTCTCAGCTCACACTGTGGTCTCTCTTCCCGCTTCTTTCTCCTGGACAGGACTGTCATCTAACGTAACGTTATGATGACCTGCCATCTTGTGGATTCTTGGGAAGACCCTTGCTGCCATGGAATGCCCGTAATGTACTATTGTGTACTGTTGGAATTGACAGTAAAACACTTTAGAAACGACAAAAAATTTTTTCGTCTTTTTTCTCGTGCTATATCTTTATGGTGGTGTGTGTGTTCCTCCATCTCCCTACATGTAATGTTTACATATGAACTAAAATTCCATTTGCATATTTCAGAATCTTTTTATCCGTTACCATTTTCGAAAAAATAAATAGTTGCCATGAATTTTCCAATGACTCTCGTAAAAGAAACGTGCACATTTTTAACCAAAAACGAGGTTACATATTTTAGGAACATTTGGATCAGCCACGATACAAATTTTTGTTTTGTACGGTTAAAGAATCGATAATGCGGTTGTGGTAGTAATACCGTTATATAATATGCAGGAGAGATTTTATTGATGATAGAATTTATAATTGCTTGCACCCATACTAAAATATTATTGTATCTATTACATTTGGTGATGAAATGAAAAAGAGTGTCCGGTTGTCTACAATTTTCACAGATATCATCATCAAGAATATGTAATTTTCGCAGCTTTTCTTTGTATGGAATGATGTCTTGAATAATACAAAACCATGTATGAGTAACAATAGGATAATCACGAATGCTGTTCACATTATTCCAGATAGTAGTTATCTTTTCCTTATTATTTTCTGGTATATAGGAAGAATACACTTGTGACATTAAATATTGGTACCAAATGTGGCCGTCCATGTGTCAACTGGTAGATGATTTATTACAGCATAGGTTGAATTTAGAAAAAACATTTTCCATTTCTCTTGCTAATTGATTCCAAGGATGTAGTGCAATAGGCGGTTGTAATTAATAAAGTGCAATATAATATGATAATATTTCGAACTTACAGAGTTATGTCCACCTGTAATTTTGATGTGTTCTATGTAGTTGTAAAGCAAAACCCTGAACACATATTTTTTTTTAGACTTAAACCACATTGATGCCTTGGTAAGTACAGTTTTTGACGAGCTAGTTTTAAGACATTACCAGCCCATAAAAAATATCCCGTATATTTTAGAAGGTGTTCCATAATACTCTTGGGTATTGGAAAAAGTTGCAAAAAATAATATATTTTGCTATATACGTATACATTGAGAAAAATAGCTCTCGCATATAAGGTTACAAAAACATTTTTGTCTTTTACTGTATCTGTAATAATTAATTTTACCAATTTTTGCGCATTGTGAAATTGTGTATCGCGTATATTTGTAGTCCATTCCAATCCCATGACGTGTAGATATTTTATAATGGAAAAAACATTAGTAAGATGAGTATGATATATTTTGCACATCATTAAAATATTTGTTTTGTTCTGGTTTAAAGTAAAGCCTGCAGTGTTTTGTAACTTGGGAAAACAGCAACAGTTTGTAATAAGTAACTTGGGAAAACAGCAACAATTTGTAAGAAGTTCAGGGCGACTCCGTACAATTAAAGTGATGTCATCTACACATGCGAAATATTTAAAAGGTACATTTTGAAAATACCATCCGACCAGATTTGACGCTAGTTAATTTAATACAGGCACTAAACTTAAACTATACAATAACGATGATTCATGCGATCCCTGCAAAATCCCTCGTGTAACAGGGATCACAGGAGGTACATTACAATTAATGTAAAGTTTCATTGTACGTTGAGCTAAAATATTGCTATACATTTGAGTAAATGCGATTGGGAAACTCATTATTTCCAATATTGCTATTAAATAAGTATGATGGAGACTGGGAAATGCATGTTTACAACTGACAAGAGTAACGTCAGGGTCTTCAATTTTTTTCTTGAATCCGTATGAATTCTTTAATTTCATACAAGATACGATATATAGGAAGAGTATTTATTTTAATCCACTTTGGAAAGGAGTTAAAAGAGAAGTGACACTTTCACAAAATCTATTATAAAGAATATTTGTAAAAAAAAAAATTGATCACAGGTCATAAGGGTGATCAAACGATGGTCATAAATTTGTAAAATTTTGTTGGATCGATGAGGTTTTTCAAAAAGAATCCCCAATCCCTGTAAAAATTCATTGTGGAACTTTTGTTGTTTCCATAGTGAATTGTAAACATTGGTAAGAATTGGAACTACCAAGTTTTCATATTTTCGGTACCATTGTACAGTGAAGTCTTGTAATCCAGGTACTGCTTTTGGATTAGGGGCATATAGAGCATTTTTGACCTCAGTTTTCGTGAATGATTGCGATATACGTTCACTATCTTGCATAAGTATCAAAGGTGTATAGGGTGTTCAATCTATTTTTAGTTGTTGAAAGTCATTTGAAGACGGAGGCATTTGGAACTACTTTTTTAACTGTATTCCAAATGCCATGTGCCACTTTTTGTCTCTGAAAAATGTCACCCTTTTCATTTTAAAATTGTCTAATAATTGTTTTATTTTTTGCTTTTGATTCATTAAGTATTGATATACATTCCTGAATTCTTCAATGCCAGGTTTCTAAAAGAGGTGGAAAAGAGAAAACGTTGAGTTTGATATTCATTTAATTTACGAATGATTACTTGATATTTATATATGGACATTAATTGATTATTTTTTGAGTGTTTTGATACTGCTAATTCTAAAACCTGGTAATAATAACGAATTTGAGCTCTTCTCATGGAGGCCTGTTTCTGTACATTTTGGAAAATACATCAGACGTTTTTTTTTAATTGCATCAACATATTCTTCGTGACTAATTTGTCGTCGCTTAATGTTCTCATTAAATTCGATCTGAGAATTTCTTGAGTAGGTAGTTGGCAGAATGCTATGAGCATATGATGATTCGATTTATGCCCACTTTGCATCAACGCTGATGGACAATATTAATTCGTACGACGTAATTGACAAGTCAACAACAATAACGATGCCTGCGGGTCACGTGACAAACCGAATCTAGGAATTCTTTGCTAGTATCGTCACGGTACGGACACGGGAATTGCGTATTATTTTCACTTAAAGTTTTTGTGCACAAGAAGTTTGTTAATAAACATATTCTTCACTGTAAAGATTATCCACAATGACATCCAATATGGGAAAAGAAGGAAAACAAACACATTATCTTTACAGCGGCGTCTCACATCTATGGACAATACGCTGTACCACATACTCCCTGTAATATGCTTTATTCTTCTCGCCACACAGTCATTTTTATATCCAGGTAACCAGGATGGAATAGTGATTCACTCAAATATGTATTTCGGCCGTATCACACCTGATCAACCACTGAATTATCACAGTCAAGTCACCACTACACGCAGTATGATGTAACGTCCATGAGGTCACATACCCCATCTACTGTCTGGGCGGCGCAGCGTTGCCAAGTCTGCTGGCTGGATTCTCAAGTCCACGCTTACGCGCTAACCAAATATTTCCGGCAACTGGCTTTTCATTCACGCGTGTGTATATGCGCAAATCCATATACACTGCATACACAAAATTATGCGGGCTTGCTTCCTATCCATAAACAAACACGTGAAGGATTACGTTTGTCCGTTACACTGTATTCTTTGTGTACCACATTCTATGACAGTCGGTCATGGTAAACCTTCCGTGATGATTATGTAGAAACAGCTATAAAATTGAACTGAACTCAAAACCTGAAATTATATGTCTATTTTCTTCTAATACTACTGCACAAGTGACTCATCGCTTGAAACTAACCAAACCAATATATGTTTGAACACGTTCAGACATGAATCACAATGCTTGTCGAGATTGGAGTGTGATTAGAGTGGAATTTCAAGTTACCTATTGCACGTATAAATGACACATACATACGCAGCTATTACATTCTATTTGTCATAGAACGTTATGGCTAATATGTACATTTTATCCACTAGTTGGGTACAGACACAAAATACTTATGATTTTTAAACGAAGCAAAACACCTCTGTTTGTAGTACTTTTCATCCTCTTTGTAAAAGAAAGAAACCTAACTTCCACAATTTTTAATGCAGGAATACAGGCTCTTCCATAAAAATGTGTGTGAATGCCTCATGCTAAGCCGAAACACTGGAAAGTTTGGAGGTATTGCCTTTTTTCGTTCTGGTGCTGTGTATGTTTCTGTAACATAGTACTCATACAAACAGGTGTATCGGGCAGAATTTTTTTTTTTTAAATCGTTTTTCGAACGACTGTTACTTTTAAACTACGTAACATATTGCAATAATAATTCAGACTTTTCCACTACATTACTAGCATAAACCACACACCAAATTTCAGCTACCAATACAGTCTGTTACATTTTCCTCGTGCACTGGATGATTTGACATGACCCAGCTGTTTATTTAGGTAAAAGACTTCTGAAATCTATACATCGACGACTTCTGAAATCAAGAACACACCGAGATTTTCCGGTGTTGTACGTGGTACCACAAAGTTGACACCAGGCTTTGTCATTGACAAAAATACGACTGTTGTTCACGTGGCGCCATACAGTTATCACTAGGTGGCAGTACAATTGTTTTCTCTTATACAGTTAACCATAGTTTGGTGACAAGTAAATATTGAATGTATTGTAATAGGGCAGTTACATTTACCTCTGTTCTGACTTACTTTCCTCGTAGTATTGTAAATAATGAGAATTCTACGAGTAACTTGAGAGAATAGTCATTGTGTGTGTGCACAGTTCTTGCGCTGTTCCGGTTTTTAGTAAATTAACTAAGAACGTATTAATTTAGGGATTTCATTTTGTTCCTTGTTCAGTAGTTAGTAACATAAAGAAATTTATGTAAATATCGCTGTTGCATTTATGTACTTGTATGCATTGACAATGTATTTATTTTGCAGTTACTTGTCAAACGAATCTAGTCGACATGTGTATTAAATTACATCTCTGTTATCAAGTAACCAAAGTTCCATTGTTTCAATATGATCCAGTAAAAAGCGCTGAAGGTTATAAGTTCATCATATAGAGACATAAACCCTAATATCAGAGGTAGCAAAGTTTTCATGTGTAAATGTATTGGCGCAAATCCATTCTGTGTTTGGAAGGGTCCTAAAGTTGTTTTATTTGGTTATTGTTTAGCTTTACAGATGTACCTTTAACCACCAAAGCGTAGTTAAATTCACTCTTTTTCTTTGAAAGGGAGAAGCTCATTTAAAGTTTGTTCTGCCGTTTTGACTATAAAACGTTGAGAGCCTCACATGGCTAGCTTAACAGTGAACCATTCTTATACAAGTTCTGCAACGATGAAGTCTCCCTACGGTGTGGTTGTAGACGACGAATTTGTTACAACAGAAGTGAACCAAATCAGCGTAACTTGTATACAATATCTGTGTTCCACAAGAAAGCAATACAATCAATATTTTGCGTACTACTTTACTTATGGAGTACTTCTCCAACATTCTTGATAAAAGCACTAAACTATGTTCGGCGTTTCATCATCATTCAATCTAAGGACATCGTCAGGAATAACAGAAACATGAAAGAAAATAGAAAAGGGAGGGAAAGAAGAAGTATGTACAAAAGAAAGTGTGCTGAGCTTGTGGTAATCTAAATAGACCTGCGTTGCGAACAGTGTGGCCAGGTACGTAAATTGGTAGGAAAATTTCTTAATTTTGGTAAAGTTACTAATATGGTGGATCAGTTAAATGTGTATTTTTATTTTAATAAAGTATCTAGGAAAGAAAACCACGCTTTCTTTAAATTGCCCCTATCTGTATTTAGGGGGAAATATTTTTGATATGATAAAGTATACTTCTTCGACTGTCCAAACGATGTATGTACAACGGACGTGGATGATATAAGACGAACTTATAGTTAGGGTTGTGTAAGTGTTTAGATAAAGCTGAAACACGATTAGTTTCCTGATATAAGTTATTAAAATCTTAGAGATGATAGATAGTCCGTTAGAGGTTAGTCAGAACTTGCACTAAGTATGATGGTTCTTCAGTTTTTGTTTTCATGCAAATCCATTTAGTGATAGTTGTTCCTCTGTAATTTCATAGTCGGAGTAGGTTGGTTGAACATTACAGAGATGTACTGTGGTATATTCACCTTTCTTTGGTTTGCTGTCCAATTCTTCTCCCCTAACTCCGACACACTTGTGTTTTCTGGTGCCTATTGATTTTCCAAAGCTGTCATGTCCATCCGTGTTCAGGCAAGGTGAGGGAAGCTGTCAATAGGGTGGCGCAAGATCTCACATAATGAAACAAATCGAGCTGTTTTAAAATTCTTTGCATACGCAGGGTTTAAAAACTTGGGTTATTTGCTAATCGTTAGTTTGCTGTGTTCATATGAAATATGATTTCTTACTTTAAAACTAAATGTATTACTCTCGTGTCCATATTTAAAAGGCGCAAATATTTACAAATGTATACAAAAAACGAAGATAGATGGTGAAGCTTTAAGTATAGAGTTTAGGAAAGGAGTTTGCCTAACTTCGTTGGAGCGTAAACGATTTCTTCAATCTGTAATTATTTGCCCTTCTTTAGAAAATAGTCTCTCACACTACACCTCCACCACCACTTTTTGTTCAGTAGGCTTTCTTGCAGGTATTTGTCTGTTTCAATTATTCCAGCAGCAGTTGGGTTCCTTGGTTGTAGAACGCATGACACTTCAGTGAACGGAATGATGATACCACTTCTTATGGATTTATATGTCATATTAAATGTTTGTGGGTCATTGAAACCCTGCTTTTTAAAGCGCGGATTCAGAAGCGTCGTTTCAACTAACAGCAGCATTTCTTCTATTGTTTCAAATGTTTTCTTTCTTGAGATTGAAAATATTCAATTTGCAATAACTAGTCCGTCGCACCTAAAAAACGGAAGGTTGGGGTAATCCATTAATTTTAATAAGCGAACAACGAGGAGTACGAAAATCACATCCATTCTTTCCTCCGATGTGTCGTTTAGCTTCCAGAGCAAAAGAAAAAGTTTAAAAAAAATATATTGAAGGTGGGGAGGGGGCATGTGCTATGGCATAAAAACAGGCTGAAATAGGATTTCGACTTACGGCGGGTGTTCTTAACTTTGAGTACGTAGGTCTAGTTCCAGCCTACTACGAGTTATCTCATTCACTTTGAATTGAAAAGAACGTCTTTTTCCCGGTGAGGGCTAGTCTTTAGAGGTCGAAATGATTTCTGTCATTTTTACACTTGAGGTAAATCTTTTTAGTTCTCCAATTTAGAAACGTAGCTCATTAGATCTGTTCTTAATAATATATATTTTAATATTGTAACTACTTATTTAGTCGGTCACTTCAATGACACATTTTAAAATCATACATGATTTATTTATAGCAATCTATTCGTCATTGGTCAATTGTGCACTGTCAGTATTTAAAATGGCTAAAGTTGACATTACTGGTTCCTTGAGTTTCAACAACCAATCAAGCATAAAATACGTTGAATTATATTTCGTTGGAACATTTTGCTTCAGCTTTAATTCTGAATGTTCCATATTCTGTTCGAACGACTTTATCTTTGCTATTGCTTGTGTGTGTTTTTTCTTTTTTTTTTTTAAGTTCGTTTTGCTTTTGTTTGTACTGAGGTGATGTCTTTTATTCCAGCCTGCACAACTACATTTAAGGATGAAATTTGCCGCCAATCACCAATACGAATTGCTGCCATGATGTTTGCGACCTTGTCAACTGGAGACACTTTACTTAAAATTCCC
>JAGDQP010040846.1:1891-17138 GCA_022664845.1 Lepisma saccharinum | reverse complement strand
TGCGCGCGAATTTTAGGTTTACTTTGTTTTATGTTTGTGATTTAATATAAGATTATAAGATTGGAAATGAATTTGAATTTGAGTCCTTTAGGCAACTTCTGTGCTAGGTCACAGCTCTGCCTGTCTGACCCATAAATATTAAGTTAAATTAAAAGTATATAATCAGTACAGTTATTGTGATTCATGAGATCGTATCGGCCTGAGTCTTAAATTTCAAATTCATGAGATCGTAGGGGCCGCGGATGGTATAGCGCTCACTTCTGGTGCTGGGGTCGTCGGTTCGATCTCTGCTCATGCCATGTGGGCTTTGTGGTGGACAAACGCCGTGTGCCTGAGTTTTCTCGGGATACTCCCACTTTCTTCGTTCCACCAATTCATCCATTCAGCCAGAGCCAAAGTTGCTTAAAGGCCTTACAAATTAAAAGAAATCATGAGATCCTATTTGATTTTGATATTTGAACAAATGGAGGAAATGCGAAATGGCGAATTTGAAAGAAAAAGGTTTTGTTTGTCAAGGAAGTGTAACATATACCTAGTTCTAAATGTTGTACTGCCTCTTCGAAAAAATGATACCGAACCATAGCTGTTAATTAAGGCTGGATTACCCTGATTTGGTTGGAATTGATATGATTATACCAGTAGCATTTGTTGTTCAATAGCGGGGACATTTTATTTATTAATTTAATTTTCAATTTTGTTTACTTGTCTTACTTTCGATGTATTGTAATTTAAGAAAATATGTTTACCGTAAATGCGTTTTTATGATTTCAGGCACTGGGAAAGTGTTGAGAATTGATCTTAGAAGTAGGAAGAAATTGGAAAATGAATATCAAGTCTACCATCGGTCAGTCAGGTCGATATCTCAACACCCATTACAACCACAGTACATCTTAACATCATTATCATATGGGTAAGAATACATTTGTAGATGCAATTTAACTATTAAAAGCAATTTTTTTGTAACCGTATTAATATGTTTTCAACTGATTGTTTTTGGTTTTGTCTTTGTCCGGTATTGATACACTGATTTCCTTTCGTTTTTCGTGTTAAAACAGATAAAGTCAAAATCTTTGTTGCTAGTCACCACATTATGCAAAAGGTACAGGAGGTGTCGTGCTCATCGTCGTGTTTGATAATACACATTCCTGGTCTATTTGCCGACCAGGTACCTGTGCGGTCTAAGGCGGTAGGCCAAAGACTCTAAGGTCCCGGGTTCGAATCCCGGCAGGAGCATGGATGAATTTTAACTAGGTGTAAAGGATCGAATCTTGACGGGCCGAAATCAAAAGTTACTAGACTGGCCCATATAAAATAAAGTTTACCAAAAATTTTCTTTATCACGGTCTATTTATATATATATATATAAAGTTCGTTTTTTCCCGACTAGTCTAGTGATTTTCCTCGTTCGTGACCTGGCCACCCTGTTACCTAGCTTGTCAGTTGACAAGTAAGCAGCTTTGCGTCACCACTCTATTTCTCTTTTCCACTGTAACCAAGCCTTCAGCGAAACGTTGCCACCTTTTTTTATTAGCGCCCCGTATGAACGGTAGTGAAAAAAGGAGAAAATATACAGATTGTCCTGTTTGTCGGTCTTTAATCCCCCCCAGATCTCGGTAACTACAAGTCAGACAGAGACGAGACATATACGGTTTGATTTATCATAGTCTGAATGGGTAAGAAAATTATGACATGACTTGCGCTCGGTGGCTACTTCCTAATCCAGTACCCCCATATGAACGGTAGTGAATAAGGGGAAGGTATACAGATTATCATCTCTGTACTCCCTGAGTTTTCTGTAGCTACAAGTCAGACAGAGATAAGCCGTACACGGTTGGATTCCTCATGGGCTGATGGCCCGAGCATATAACATTTTTTCTGCCTTATATCATTTATGTATTCCCATCTTTGGGCTTCCTTTGTTTCGATGATGTGGTCGCCGCACTGTTTCATTATTCTTTATCCGTCCAGTGTATTTCCCTGTCATTGTTTCCTGAGTATTCTTTCCACGTTCATTGTCCGATTTTTCCGCCTCTCGTTACTTTTCGGTATCGTGACGGGCGTGAGCCATAGTGCTGTTACCGCCCATACAATTAATTTTATCTTATCTTATCGTTACTTTTCTCACCTCTTACTATAAAATAGGTAAATTTCTTTCTTTACATATTTCTTCTTTCTCATTTTTTGGTTTTGATTTTACTCTTTTGGGGCGTTGCTTCCCTTTCTTTAGAGTTTGTTTGATATTCTGCACGTGTGTCCAAAATAGAAATGACAGATCCGGATCTTCGGGGTTTCGGGTATCCGGTCCAATGGATTCGTGCGATTCAGACTTCGTTATGATGATGCATCTGAAACTGCGATGCCGGGATGGTAAATTATCAAAGGTCCTGGCCAATACCTTCCCTATCCCGGCCTGAGTCGAAAATGTCAAAAGGTCATAAATAAGGCCGATTTAATTTAATGTATTTGAAACTCGAAAAATATGTTTTATAGAATTTTTTTTTTACAAAGTTTGTTGTTAGGATCATTTTTTTTAACGTCCTTTAAATTTCCTAAAATACATGTTTATTTCTCAAAGCAAATGAATCTGGGAAAGGAGTTCCGTATTATTTTTTTTTTTTACATCCCTGCACGCTTAAAAGGGGGGAACATGTTTTTGTTCTTTCCTTTTAATAACGTAATGTTTATTGCGTAGTGACTGATAACCACGTCACAGGGCAAAGGTTAGGAACAGGTGTGGATACAGTTGGGTTGGTGATGGGAGGGTGCGGTTAGAAGAGAAAAGAAGGTGGTGTTGATTATTTGGTTTTCTTTTGTCACTCCAAAATATGTATTAGTGGCCGAATATTATATGACTGGTTTCAAAAGCAGTAGTCTTGCAACCTATGTACAACTCAGCAATTTCTTCTCTCTCTATGATCCTGCTCTCCCCTCTCAACACTCCAAAATGAAGAGTAAAAAAACCGAAAGAAGACTTATCGTTTGGTCGCCCAAAATACAAATTAGGAAAGACTAGGATGATGTGTCCATGCTCCAGATATCTAAGATCCGGATCCGTTTGGCCATCCCTAGTTCAAAACTTCATCTGTTCTGAATTACCCTTTTTTTCGCACCCCCACACTTGTTTTTCCTCGCTCTCTCTCACATATTGAATTTATGCAATCCTTTCTTCATCTACGACTCACATTTCAAAATTCTCTTCTCCGGTTTCCTTCTACCATTCGTCACAAGCTCTTTCCCTTCTGCAGGTATATGTCTGTAAATCTGACTGCCGTAGAACTCTCGTTACACGTTAGCAAAGCCTGAGAACTGTTCATAGAACTACAATCCCCGAATCAAAATCCTCTTTAATTTACTATGCCCCGATTTCTATCATGTACCAAATCCTTATAGATATTTCCGATCTTCCACTAAACCTCAGATCCAAATTCTCTCGCCTACTCACGAAGGTCATCTCTGCCTTTATCTCTTCCTTCCTCCTCGTCTACTGGGAATGACAGCCCGGCTTGACATTGATCAATCTTCCCAAATCTCACTACACAGATGCCTGAGCAATCTAACCTCTCCTCTCAAAAATTGAAAAATAATATCACAAGCGAGCCCGCAACCGTAACCTGACGGTTCTTTTTGCACGCTTACAGCTACCGAACACATAGTCTTTAGTTACGGTCTTTGCTTTTCTACTTTCCGCCATATTGAACAAGCTAACCTACACAATGATTTTTTTACATTTGCACGTATCAGCACTGGTCCATTCATCCTGACAAATCGCCCAAATCTTCGTAAATCCATTCAAATCCATTCATACGCCCAAATCTTCGTAAATCTGGCGCTTCATTTCTTCTCCAGCTAGCTCTGCTTGTCCTCACTAAAACAGCTTCTTTGAAAACTCTAATTATCTGCAAATCAAGAGCACAGCAATGGGCATCCGTATATTCCCTTCTTACGCCAGCCTTTTTCTTGGAACACTTGGAGAAACGCCTTAATTCCGCATCTCACAAATCTTTTATCTGGTTTTGCTATTTCGATGACACTTAAGCTACTCCCATGGACAAGAATCTCTGGAAACCTTCCTGCAAGACTTTAATTGCACCTTCGCCGTCAAATTAATTTGATTCTTCTCCAGAGAGCACACAACTTTCGTAGATGTGGATGTTTGGCTCAAGAACAATCGACCTGAGACTGGCTTCCACATCAAATCTACCAACAGCATTCAATGGCTCCCATCCATACCATACAAACTCTCTCTCCCATACGCTCTTACCAGAGCCGGATTAAGTGTAGGGTCTAAAAGGGCCCCACCACAGAGAAATCAGTAATCTATGTTAGGCTAAAGATGTTACATGCTGTTACATTTTTCAGATATGTAGATGTTTGGGATCAAAGGTACTTGAAGAGAGACAACTCTAAATCGGTCTGTGGCATGCCTCATGCGAAGAGTTTATATAGTGAGCTATTTGCTCCGGTTTCGGGCAACTATGTTCTTACTACTTGTATGGACGATAGACTCAGAATATATGACACGTCTAATATGGGTTTTAAAAGGCCACCAGGTGAGTAGATCTTAGTCTTTAAATCGGTACTTTAGTATTAATGTATGTTTAGCTTGAAGGATAAAATACCAAGTTAGCGTGGTATAGTGCCTACTGTCGTATTTATTGGTTAAATGATTTATGGTCATCCTGTACTACATTCCTAGAGAGCATGTCTTGTGTTTACGGTCCCAGACTTTGGTTCGGCACTAACGAGACACGGCAGGTTCTATACTTCCTGCCGGCCATACTGATAGGTTTTACAGAGCTTCACTAAGAAAATTCCGATATGGTACTTAGACAAAGGAAGACCCTGGTCGTTTCCTTTCTGCTGGCCCTCCCCTCAAACATTTTAATTTATTTATGGCCTTTAAGTATCTAAGGTTCAGCCGGGATAGGTGCGGGGAAGGAATCGGCCAGGACTTAAGTTGAAGGTACCGTCCCTGAATTTTTCTGGTGTGACTGAGGAAAAAACCTGGAAGAACCTTACTCAGGATAGCCGCCCGTTGGGATCGATCCCAGTACTTCTTGAAAGCTATGTCAACGCTCTATCACTAAGGTACAGTCTCTCGGTTTCATCAGACAAAGACAAGTGACGGACTAGGCTCATAACTGAAAGTTTGAAAGAAGCTAAAAGTTTCAACTCTGTAATTGAATTAACTTGAAGTGGTGAGAAACATACAGTTGATCATGCAGAAAGTGGTTTAGCAGTGCTATAAATTGTATCCGTGCTCAGTACCATTATACAGGACGGAGCGGCCGTAACTCTGTTGGTTGCATATTTTCTTTGCATTTATAAGGTCCTGAGTTCGAGTTCAGCGGCCGGCCATTTTGATAGGTTTTTTCCAGGGGGTTTTCCTCGGTGACATCAGATTAATGTTCAGAATGACCCAGGTGGAATGCAGCAAGATGACACATTAGCAGCGGCACCCATTACTATTGAGTTCAAAATCCTTGTTCTGGTCGCCAAATTTTGTATCTTACATTAGTGTATGTAGTTCACAATATATTTACTGTACTTTGCATCGATACATCTTCATACTAAGGTTTGTTCCAGAAAGTTTTGCACATTTTTCAAATACCATTTTCTCGTACGTTGTTTGTTAAATGTAGACTTGGATATGTGATTTACAACCGTGCATTCTAAAGAGTGAATTCATGGTATATTTCTTTTCCTACGAACTGATGTTGAAGAGAATGACGTCGAAAGGTAAAGAAGAATTTTAAAAAAATTGCGTGTTTGGATAGCTAATAAACAGAAACTTTATATAGCAAAGGAGGTGAAAACATCAAGACTGACAATTAAAAGAACTATAAACAAGTTTACCACAACCCAAAAGACAAGTGGAAAAGCAAAAAGTTGAAGACTCAGAGGAGCTAAAGATCAAATGTCGGACAAGAAAGTACTCAAGTTCATTAAGAAGATGCCATCTATATCACTGCGAGATTTGGCAAACAGTTGGACCAGCCAAATGTACCACTGACAATCATAAAACGAAATAACATAAAGTCCTATAGAGAAAGAAAAAACTGAAAAGAAGCGCTCAACAGCCAAATACTGCCATAACAAGATCAAAACAGTTGTATCGTCTGTTGATAGACAAAATGAACCACTGCCTTGTAATGGTTTTTAAGTACGATTTTGCCTCACACTCAGTATTTTAGCGCTGCGAATCAAAATGACATTCCAGATGAAAAATCAATTTCGATTGAAAAATTCGACTGCGAAGTTTTTGTATAGCGAGCAGTTTGTCAGTGTGACGATCGAACCTCCCTCCCCCCCCCCTATTTTTCTGCGAAGGCACCATCCATTCCCATATAAAAAAATGCTATACAGAGTGTATACAGAAACGTCTATTGCTTATCCTAAGAAAACAGCAAGGTGCTGTACTATTATGACCTGATTTAACAACCGCACGTTATTCCAAACTGGCAACAAATTGGTTTTGAAAAAATCAGGTTGAATTTGTTCAAAAGCAGTCGAATCCTCCTAACACCCCTGATCTACGTCCTATTGAACAGTATTGGACACTTGTTAAACAGGATGGGCAAATGTGTTGAAAATTTTCAACATTCAAGAAACTGTGGGTTCAGTGCACCAAGACAAGTTGATCAAGCGTGCGATGTCATTAGCGCCTCGCATGACTCACATTTTCATTGTATAGTTTATTGTCACTTATATTACCCCCCCCCCCCCTTCGAAACCAAAGTCTTTAAAATCTTTATTTTGATCATTCAATAATGTTGCTGAAAGCAAGCACTGTTCTACAAGCAAGTTACAAGTTCCTTCATGATCTGGAACTCTGCATCTTACATTATTTTGTATTTTATATACCCTGTAGTAGAACGTTAAGAATAAAATATATTTGATGAGAAAATAATCAGAAGAAAGCTTTAGTTAAGCTGGACACAAGTTTTATGAACTATAAAGATTCAGAGATTCAAGAGCAACGAAAAGACTTTTTACTAGCGCATTAATATTTATAATGTAAATATAAAAATTCTATTGCTCCAAATAAATGTTCGGAACTATATTGGTACGGCGGAAACCGACGAACACCCGAAGTAGGGTATATAAGCCGATGAAGCAGCGTTATATTATCACTTGTACTTGGGTTTCGGTCCAGATTGGTTGCAAGAATACCTTCAAGTTGGAATTTTCGGAAATAAATAAGTTATCTTGTGGCGAAACTCAAACTCCTCTACCATTCCGCATCAACAACCATCGCCACTCCTCCAGATCTCAACTTCTGCACCTCCCCGTACCCGAACACACTTCTTATCACGGCTGCATCTTTGACGAAACCTTTCGAGTCAGAATCCTAAAAGTCCTGAACCCTGGTTCACCTGCCACAATAAGAAAGAGATGGCAGCTGACGTATATATCCATCCGCCAACCATGAACCCGGCCTCAAATGCCTGTAACTCCTTGCAACGCAGTGCCGTCTTCTTCCTTTCTCTTCCTTGTTCCGTCTCTAGTTGCACTTTTATTTTATTCTATCTTTCCATATTGTTTCGTTGTTCTCCCCTTCATCTTCATTATTATTATTATTTTCCTCCTCTCCCCTCCGATTCTTTACCCTCTTTTTCTTCAGGAAGCCCCTTACCTGCTCCTAGGAACCTTTGCACTCTCTTCTCCACTTGGTGTTTTCTCCGACCTATCTAGTCATTTTCCCGCCTCCTAACCTGGCCACACTGTCACCCAGCATCATTGGCAATATGGCGTTTCCTTAACACCACTCCCGCACCTGTCCCCTGTGTCCATTTTCCTTCCTACCAGTTGAAAACGCAATTGCGAAACGTACTAATTTTCTACAGTGTTTGTGAAGTTAGTGTGCTCCTATCTCAAGATTTCACTGTGTAAGTATCCTTTTTTTCTACCTTGTTTACCATCTTATATATACCAACAGTATGCAGTATCTCCATTTCAACAGCTCCCATGCATCCATCCATACCATACAGTATACAGAAAGCCTTCTCCTTCCATCGTTTACATTCATCGACAGTTTATTCATTCTAACACGTCTAAAGGTTATGTGTGGAAACACTTTTTCTTCGAGCCTACAAACTTTGTTCCTCGCCGGATGATTTAGACACTGAAATTAAGTTTTTTTTTTTTTTTTTTTTTTTGTTGGTTTAAAGAACAGTTATACTAACATCTAATTAGAAAAATGGTGTACGAAAGCACATTGGAATTGTGGGAAGAAGTACATATGTATGACTAAACGTTTCCTGTCAGTTAGCGCGTGTGCGGTTTAAGGCGTTAGGCCCACGACTCGAAATCAAATATCCTGGGTTCGAGTCCCGGCAGGGGCATGGATGTCTGTTAACTAGAACGTGACGGGCCGAAGTCAACAGTTCTAGATTGGCCCATATAAAAGTAAAGTTTTATCCATTAGAGCGTGTGAACATGAAAGAGACGCCAACTCATACAATCCAGTGTCGGGTCTATCCAAACATTTGCAAACTGAACATCATCAGCCCCCATCAAATCTCTCCTAATTTTAAGCCCTCTATACACTTGCAAAGTTGCACGGAAATCGGAGATGAGGGTTTTAGCACTTTCCACATTTCCACGGGGGTTGTCCCACTAAAACAGTTTTTTTTGGGCCGAAATAAAAGAAAATACGTGTCTTCTAATTTTAACCTCTCAGCAAACGTGTAAAGTTTCAAGGAACACTTAGATGATGTCCCTTGTGAGCGGTCGTAGCTCAGTTGGTACAGCGTCGGCTTAGCAATCGGAAGGTCGGTCCTAGGAACGATCTAAGGGGCGTGCCCATCCTGACAGATTTTTTCAGTGTTTTTCCTGTCACACCACCAAATGCCGAGATGGTATCTCCAAAATAGGACCTGGTCAACTACCTTCAAACGTTCTGTCACGTCCTGAGTCAGAGTTACCTGAAGGCTATAAACAAATTCAGATTCAGAATATTTTTTCCAAGATATTTAAGTTTAAATCGATGTTTGTACATTCGTCCAAATTGAAAGAAATTTTAGATATCATATCTAAACAATTTTTCTCTCAAATAAAACCATTCCAATCACAAACAAAAGTGATCTTCACGTTCGTGTGTGTGGGCGGAGGGAAGAGGGGTGTGGCCACCACACATGAGCGGGTGACGTCACAATCGAATGGACTACCATGGAAGCAATAGTAAAGACGCTATCCTACACAATGATTTTCTCACCTTTGCTGCTTGCAACTTCAGGTGGCACTAGAACTGGTTCACTCATCCTGACACTTCTAAAGCTGCCACCTCCAGCAAAACCACATCTGAAGGTTGCATAGTTTAAAAAAAGTAATTAGCAAACATTAGTAAATTTTGAACATTTTTGTATTGTATCCGGTGTTATGAAGGAGTTTCTCAACGGTTGTATGTATATTGTATATTCAAGACGTTGCATATTTATTGAAGCTAGATACAAGAAAGTATAGGCAGTTTTTCGTTTAGTTTTGTGTGATCAATTCATTCCTTTGTAGTTTTTAATGCTTTTTAGAGTTTTAGTACCTGTTAGCCTTTTCTCAAGGTTTTTTTATGCTTAAACATTCGGGCTCTAGTAATCACGAGGGCCGCGGTGAGTCATTGATAGAGCGCTCACCTATGATCCGTGGGGTAGTCGGTTCGAGCTTTGCGGTGAACAAGCACCGTGTGAGTGTGTTTTCTCGGGGTTCTTCAGTTTCCTCCCACTTTCTTCACCGATTCATCCCATCATCATCCATTCACCCTGAGACACAGTTACCTAAAGGCCTTACAATAAATTCAATTCAAATTCTAATAGTCTATTAAAATATCCAGCAAAGTCGTTACCTGAAAGCAAAGGCTAATTATATTGGAGATTCGTTTTAGACATGCGATGTTGGTTGGTGATGTTAAATATACAAGAACTTGCTGTGTATAGGCACTTTCTTAGAATATTGGCCAAAAATAATGGGATGTGACCTGTATTTGGGATAACATAATTTATTATAACCGGTACTTAACCTGCATACCATGTAGAAAGTGGATTTTGGGCCACTTCAACCTCTAAACGTTCTGCACAGTACCGTTATATGTTCAGTTTGAGCTTAGGAATGTGTCTTGTTGCTATATTTCCCATTGTCTTTTTCTCACGACCTCATTTTTTTTGGAAATTAATGTCAGCAAATTAGGGTGCCAGTTACAGATGCATATGGTCTATACACGCCAAAATACGGTATTTCACAACGGAATGAAATAATTAGTTGTAAATATTTCAACACGGTCCCTTTTCTTATATGCTTCGAACAGACTCTAGAACCATTGTTAATATAATCGATTCCATTTTTTTTTTTTTTTTTTTCGTTATTTCAGTTGTAACAAGTATTAAGCACTGCAACAAGACTAATGATTCGTTTAGATTTGTAACAACCTTCAAAGCAAGATGGCATTTCACCATGGAAGACGCTTTTGTAGCAGGGAGTAAGGAAAGACCGAGACAGGTAGGACTAATGCGCTTCTAGAAGTTTGTGGATACTAAGATTTAATTAGGTTTTTAAGTTTTTTAAATCGGTCATAAGATAGTATGAGGAAACTGAGTAACCCGTTCTGTCTCATTTCAGGCAGTTCAAGAAAAGAATGTACTGATCAAGTCGTAGATTTTGTTAATTATTTTTCTGGGCTCTTAGGGAAAGTTAGTGACCCGTAATTTGTTTCTATAGGGTGTACAGAAATTCTGACAGCTTTGAAGAAAAAATCAAAAATTCCACTATTTCAACTACTCTTCTGTAACAAGGTACATAGTTGATGTTTACAGCGTTGAGTAAACATTTCTAGGCACTTTATTTAAAAAAAATACCTTAAGGAGGTTGGGACTGTTACTTGCACTGTAACAAGGGATTTTTTTTTAAGTTCGCCATATTTGGAAGCTATTTTTAAAGTTATCATTTTAAAACACATTTTCAAAAGAACTTATTTTTCATCATAATTGGGACACTGGTGTGTTTTAACAGTTGACCAAGTTTTATTATCGACTAGTGATTCGCTTAGATTTTATGACGGAATTTTTGCAGCAAAATTAAGTTATTTTGAAAAGTCCACCATATTTGGACTCCAATTTCTCAGAAAACACATTCTCGAAAAAATTGATTTTTCAGTATAGCTAAGAAACATGGGTACTAAAAATTGACCAGGTTTGATAATGGACCAGGCATTGGTTGAGATTTTGCGTCTAAATGCTTCCTTCAAAAAAATGCATTGGAGGGACACTTCGACGAGAGAGGAGAGATTTTATCAGTGATTAAGCAGTGTTTTTTTTTTTTTTTTTTTCCTCACTTGTCCGTAAAAGCTAAACCAATGCCTTTCCGGTTATGAAACGTGCTCAGTTTTTAGAAAACACACATTTTTCCGCGATACTGAAAAATCTGTTTTTTATAAGAATGTATTTACTGAGAAAATGGCGTCCAGATATGGCCGACTTTTCAAAATAATCTTATTTTCTAGGAAACTAATCTTATTCAGCCATAAAATCTAAACAAATTACTGGTCGATAATTAAACTTGGTCAACACGCATGTGTCTCAATTAAACTGAAATTAATTCTTTTTTTTTTTAATTTGGTTTTTGAGAAAAGCTTCCAAATATGGCGAAGTTTTCCAGAACAATTAGCTTTCCGTTGTTGTTACAGTAAAAGTAATAGTCCCAACCTTCTTAATGTGTTTTTGCTATGAAGTGCCTAGAAGTGGTTACTCAGCATTGTGAATAAGTAACTACTGTGCTAAGGAAGAGTAAAAACTTCTGAAATATTGCAATTTTCGATTTTTTCTTCGAAGTAGTCAGATTTTCTGTACACCCTGTACAAACGATATGGGATCATTATCAACAATGAACTTTTAAGAATGAATATCTTGGTAGAATGTTTTCTTTTCGGAAAAATAAAATAACGGTCTTCTTAAATTTCGATTAAAAGATCGTAGAAAAATAATTACCAAAATCTATGATTTGGACGGTACATGTCTTGCTTGAATTGAGATGGAACGGATCTGTTTTTATGAGTATAATACACGAGATTTGATCAAGAAGTATGTTAAGTAAGATTTTTTTTTCTATAATGTGAGAATACGTTGAACAGTGTAATATTCACAAGACCATCATCCAAAAGAAAGAAAAGATTTTTCTTTTGATTGTTAATTATTATTTTTTTTGGGGGGGGGGGGAAAGAAGAAGAAAAAAAACAAGAATGTAAGTAGGTTTAAGATGATTGTAAATTGGAATCCTATATAAATATTTGTCTTGTGGTTTGCGCAAATGAAATTATATTTGTGGACATGGGTGAATGGAGTCTGCAGGGTTTAGTAATCAGCATGTTGTAAGTAGTATATGAAGCAGCTGTGAAATAAGAAGTTCCTGTACTGATTGGATCTTGCGCTGTGATCAGTGGTTTATGATTAAAGCAGTACTATCCGATTATTTATGTTGACTTATCTGATTTTGTATTTATTATGTTGTGTCGAATAAGTTTAAATCTTTGCTTTTAGAATCACGCTTTCTAGTCTACGGGACACGACCAATACATTAATTTGGTAGACAAGTATTGGGCTTGGTCTACTACTAATTGCTTCAGTAAAGTTTGTCCGATTGAGCCTGACTCGGATTATTTTGCAGGAAAGATCTGTGTAAACTGCTCGACGACACTTTTCTGTAGCAAAAAATGTGCTGATTTCAAGAGATTTCCATCCTTCAATACTAGTTCACAAAAATTCACCAGAATATCTGCAATTATGACGTAAGACTGTTAAATGTATGATGAACGACGTCCCATGGCGAGCGCTTTTGCGAGGCCAAGGGAGACAGGGTTCTTTCTTTAGATACCTTATCAGCATTCTTCTGGTGAAGCTGAGGGGGAAGTTCTGGAGAACATCAGTGACGTCAACAGGACTCTAATCTCTTTGCCTCCCTGAGTACGTATCTACTCTTTTTGCTCTACGGTCAGAATGCTTGAAACAAACTTCGACTAATCCATTTTACCAACAGTACCAATCACCATCTTGAAAATTCAAAAATACACAAAGCCCAAGTTAAACGGTTAAAATCAGCACAGTATTTTATTTGTTCTAATGAAGCTTCATCACATAGAGTTCACTGACACCTAGCAATGTTAGTTTTAATTTAGAGCAATCTTTGGCCTCTTTAAGACCCGGTGGTGAATGAAATATTGAGCTGCCATTGTTTTAACCACAGCTCCAAGTAGAAAATAAAAATATTAACTTACAAATTGGCCTCTTTTGTCTTTTAACTTGACAAGAACTAAGCCATGTACTCAACATGTTCTAATAGTGCAATTTCTGAATCCTTATCAATAATATATTTTCAATCAAAATTTGTACGTTTCGTTTCTTTGAGTATCAGCAGAAAGTTTGGAACTATTCACCGCGTAGCCAGAGTAGTCGTTTGAAGTCGTGTTACCTATTTATAGTATGGACAAAATATGAGAGAGAACTCATTGGAAATAACACTGTTAGGACTTCCCTTAAAGTAAGGTCCTCTTAAGTAGTTGCTTCAGAAAATGTCTTTATGAGAAATAATTCTGTAAATATAGTGTCTGTCTTTTTGTGGAAAATATAGTTATTCATAAGAACTCAGGTATTACATTATTGGAATGTATTAGAACAAATTGTAGTACATTCTTGATGCCGCTTCAAGCTTCTCGCTTCCCAGAGTGTAGCACTATATTTGGATCAAGGAAAATGCGGTTCTAAAATCTTCGAAATTACAACTAATCTTGCTATTTCAGAATTTTTTTTTTTTGTTTGTTTGTTTTTTCGTTTCATGCGAACGTATCTGTTATTAAAATTAGCTTAAATTACATCTAGCAATTTCATGCTACAAAATATAAGAAATTCTCCACGTGTAGTCCAATTTATTGGCATTTCATCCTGTAAAATCGGTAGTCACCCTGATGTAAAAGAAATCAATATTGTTTAAATGCTGTTCTCACTCTGTAAAATATTCACTATTTTCAGATCGAAATCTATGGAATTCTTGGACAGATAGTACACGCATTAAAGGGAGAGCATTTGGCCTCCGTTTGTTCCATTTGTGTATTCCATCCTTCTTGACCGATTGTCGTCGGAGGAAACCGCTGTGGTCTCGTCCACGTTTTCAAGTAGAAAGAAGAGAAACAACTTAAGGTAAGTTTTTATCTGTAATAATGGTCGAGACAATCTGTTTTCATACGTCAGTGTACTTCATAAGTAGCCAATAAGGAACATAAACCTAGACACGATGTCCCAAAAAGTACCGGTAATTTGTTGTGACTCATTTCGCTCTGTGCTCTCGTATAGACGTAAATAATTAAGCACACATATATATCTACAAGCGCAGTTCTCACACAATTTCTTTGAGTGGGTGGTGGAGGTTGTTTTCTCCAAGCACTTTCTGTTTAACTGGCTCAGACAATTGACAATCGTGCTGCGTTCTCAGCGTATGTGTGAGAGAAGGGATTACGTGCTAGCAGAAGGAAATAATCACTTGTCCGTTCGGGCGAGAACCGCACGGGATTGCACGAATAGATACTGACGTCACTTTGATACAGTTCTGTACTAACTTACACTTCCAGTGCAACACCGAGCAGACCACCCGAGTACCAATGATATGAGTTCTTATTTGTGTACAGTCTCACATATTGAGGCTATTGAGCTGTCTTTAATAACGGATGGGTGCTTGTCCGTTAAAAGTTTCTCGGTGAAAATGTTTCGGATCTTCACTCAGAATTGGCAAATGCCTCTCATGTTGAAAGAAATATTGGTCGGTGGACAGACGGAACGAATCCAGGTCTTTTGTTTGCCGGGTAAGTGCATTACCACGGAGCTATCAACGACACCAATTTCTCTACATATCCTCAAACAAGTTGAAGTAGCTTATCTGTGCAACCTTATCTCATATTGCGTAGTAGTAATTTAATATTACCTGGAAGAAAGAAAATATCCGATTGCGACTTATAGCTGAACAACGAAAATTGATCTTCCTTTACTACTGAACTCAAGAGGTAACCCGATGCTAACAGAAAAGCACAGTACCAATTCAAGCATTAGTATTATCTTTCGCTTTCGTTTTGAAATGTACATGGTATTTTACAAAGGGCGCAACTCGTAAGGATAAGAAGCTGAACTCTCGGGAAAACGTTATGTTGTCATATTGGGAATTTGTCAACACCGTTAACACAAGGTCATCATCATCATTCATCAGTTGGAAAGGATATTGT